>VDFB02332962.1:0-26315 GCA_007258455.2 Sequoia sempervirens
AGAATACACCAAGCAAAGTGGGAAAGTTTTGGCTCAACACTTGCAAACAAAGTGGCAGAGAATCTCTTTCGCTAGACATAAGTGGAGGATTGAAGAAGCCACCTCTGGTTCAAACTTTCAATAACAATAATGTTGTGAAAGCCACATATAGCCAAACCTAGACTTGTAATTCTTGAAAGAGGTGCTTGTGTACCACTTCCAGTCCTTCCACCAAGGCTTGGACCCACGAATTCCCACTTTATGCACCATATCTGTAGGAATAGTATTCACCATACCATCATAAGTATCATGGTCCTGGTTATGGAGACTATGAAAAGCCTGAAAATCTACCCAAGGCACAAAGCACATTGTGAGTCTATGGAAAACATGTTGTAAAGTTTGAATGTGTTTTCTTGTGGAACCTTAGCACCTTAAGCCAAGGTGATTTGGCCAACGATTGACCATTACTAGCAAAAAGAGTCGATCACCAAATATTCTGCTAGTTGAGTGAAATCCCATCCCAATATCTAGAGCCAACCCAATGAAGTTGAGGCTTAACCTCCTCCCAGGATTTCCAAATGATCTTAGAGATGAAATTTCCCATAATTTGGATTAGTTCCTTCATAATCAGAAGGGTTTGAAAGCCAATCCCCTTCTAGGTAGGTCTGTGAATAGGGAAGTCAAATTGGATGCAATGCTCGAGGAGATTTTTTCAAGATTAATCTCTAGTAAGGGATGTAATAGTCCATTTCACACACAAGGAAGTCCCCTATATTTGAGTGGAGAGCAGTCCAAGAGCTCTCGAGTCTCTGGGTAAGAACTAGAACTCCCAAGAAACATGGTGAAACCCTCAATGAGACTCAGTAGAGGCCCAAAGAAAGTATCAAAGAAGCTTTTCAAGCTTGGCATAGGTGGCCTTAGAAGGAGCCCAACAAGAGGAGTAATAAACATGTGTAGCCACCAAAATATTAGAACAAACTTGAAATTTTCCTACCAAAGAAAGAGGCTTGGTAATCCAATAGTGTAGGAGAACCTAAACACTTTTGTCAAAATTTGATCATTTAAGGGTTGGTCAGCAGGTGAGTCTAGGGATTTGGAGTTATTTGAGTCTATCTATCCTAAATAAGGTCTAATAAAACCATTTGATATGTATTTGGGATGGTTTTGAGTATTAGGTGTCAGTTAGGCAAAAGTTTCAAAAAATGCAAATGTTGTCATAAGCAAAATTGTCAAAAAATGCAACTTATGGGAATATGAAGAGTCTAGTATTTCAAAAGAAAGTTATAGGCATTGAGTTTGTTGGGATTTAAAAGGAATATGTATAAAAATCCTTGAAAGGCTCAAACATCAGCTGTTGAAGTTGTATAATTTGAATATTTCCAAACAATATACAATACATTTTCTACAAAATGTCTATTATTCTGAACTTTACACATACTATACGGACCCATACTATCATTCAATGATCTAAATCCTATTGTATTATTTAGATACATGAAGTACCTTGCATTTGGTTCCATTTTGAGAGTCTAACTGTAAATATAAAGGGATATTTCACCAATTTTCTGTAAGCAACCTTGTTACACAGAATTAAAGTTTTGATTGGTGTTTAAATGATGAATTAGTCATTCCACCTAGTGTCTAGTCCTCTACCTTGGTGTAATGACTTATCTTAAGGCAGTTTCTAAGGTGTATCTATGGTTTAGAAGGTAGGGGAAATAAGTTGTGATAAATGGAATGATGCTTTAGGGCTGATAAATGCATTTTTCTATGTGAAAATGGTAGGTTAGAGAAGGGTTTTGTCAACTTGTTGATGTGATGGTATATGTAAGGGTTGATTAATCTTTTGTAGGGTATTTGAGTCCTAATTGATGCCTTGGTTGAGTCTCGTAAGCCTAGAAGTTATGTTTTTCAATAAACCCTAGGCCTTGTGCATGAAAATAGAGGGTTTCAAGACCCAGTGTTGTAGAAGCCATGTATATGTGAAATGATGTTGGATTCTATTATTTTTCATCATAATTTATGTTTGTAAGATGATTTTTAGTGATAACTTGATGATTTGGAGGGATCTCCTTTTTAGAAGAGGGCTAATTTATAGCATAAAGGTAGGGCCACCTATTGGTTTTCAAATTTGCGTTAAAGAAACCTCTTGTCATCTATTGGAATATTGTATTGGGGTCTGTGACAAGCTTAACTATTGTTTTTGTGGCCTTTATATGGAATTCTCCAAAAGATATCTTCAAAGTTTGGGTTTTGAGGGCTACAAGCCTCTAGTTGTGAGTTTTGAAACAAGGGAAATAAGACAGTGTTATAAGAGTTGTTTCTTGATTGAGTTTGATCTTTTGTGTTGGTTTGGAAGTTTTGACCACCTTTCTTACATCAGGTGGTATCAGAGCTCATGGAAAAGGTCTCTTGTGGTTAAATTTTGTAGGTTTAAAGAAATGTGATTGGAAGGTGAAAAGACAAATTGGTGAAGATGCTTCCAAAGGGTGTTGGTGTCAGCTAGAGAGTTGTAAGAACCGAAGGAGAAGCATGCTAAGCTTTCAGAGTCACATAATGCAGTATTGGAAAAACTTGCTACCTTGGAGAAAAAGAAAAGAAGAGATGAAAATGTTGAGTTAAACAAAGGAGAAAGATGAAGAATATGAGAATGTTGATGAAGAATTAGACCCTGAAGATCAAAGGATGAAAAATTTGCTCAAGGAAGTGAAAGGTGACTCAATGAAGGTAAAAGTTGATCTTCCAATGCATGGGGGAAATTTAAATGAAGAAGAATTGCTTGACTGGATTGCGGCTATCGAGAACCATTTTGAAAGTGAAGACATTTCAGATGAACAAAAGGTCATGCTCTTCTATGATGGGACTATGAGCAATCAAAAAGGAGAAAACAAGGCAAGTCAAGGATAACTTCTTAGGAAAAGATGATACAAAAATTGAAAGGTAAGTTTCTTCCAAAAGATTATGAAGTTCAATTGTATTGGATGTTGCAAGGTTTGAAGCATAAGGATCTAGATGTCAAGTCCTATACTGATGAATTCTACAACTAAGTATAAGGTGAAGAAGGGATGAAGATGAAGTTGAAAAATTGGCTAGATATCTAGCTCGTCTCATATTTAATATACAAGATGAACTTGTTGTTGCTAACCCAAAGATTGTTGAAGAGTGTTTTCAATTAGCAATCAGGGTGGAGGAAAATATTAAAAGAAGGAAAGAAAAATCTTTTAGAGGAAGAGGTACAAACACAAGAGGGAGAGGATTAGTCCCTACTTCAAACTATCCAAATGAGGAACAAGAAGAAGCAAATAGAGGTAATGAGCGAGGTGTTGATACAAGAGGAGGTTTTAGGGGTAGAGGTAGATTTAGTGCTAGCAAAAAACCTAATGTTTTTTTAAGGGAGATGTTATCATTGTAATGAATATGGTCATCCTCAATGGAAATTTCTTGAAATTTTGGGTAGTTCATCAAGTGGAGAAAATAGGATTGATAGGAGAGCACAAATAATACACGAAGAGGAGTGTGAGAGTAACTATCCTACAATTTTACATGTTGCTCCTAAAATAGGTGAAATATTGATGATGAGGACAACCATTCTTAAGGAAACAAAGGAGATGGAGCCAATGGAAAGAAAGAAACTCTTCAAGACCACATGTAAGTGCAAAAACAAGGTATGCAAAATTTCTATTGATTCTAACTCTACTCAAAATATGGTATCAAGTGAGATGATGAGTAAATTAAATTTTCAAAACATTTCCTCATGAGTTTCCTTATAAGGTGTCTTGGTTGAGTGATGGGTAATCTTTGTTGGTCAATGAACAAGCTATTGCTAACTCCAAATTGAGGTTACAAAGATAAAGTAGTATGTGATCTTGCCTATGGATTGCCGTCACTACTCCTAGGTAGTAGGGCCTTGATAGTATGATTGTGTGTGCATTATATGATGGCAGAGAAAAACACATACACTATAGAGAAGGATGGGTGTAAAAAAAAATTTAATTCCTGTGGAAGATGAAAAAGGTAAGGCTACTGTGATTAAGGTGTATAAACAACTGTAAGGAATGTAAATGGAAGACATACAAAGGTACTACAATTAGTTCAAAGTCTAAGAAATCTCCTCGACAACAAAAAGTGAAGGTAAGTGTACAATAAATGATGAATCGACAATAGATTGGTATGCTAATGTGTTGATAGGGACAATGGTATTTAATTTGGTTGGAGGTAAGGTTACAAAAAAAGAAAGATCTACAGGTACAAAGGTTGATAAGTCTTATAGTCTAAGAGCACAAAATGTTGACAAGACAATAATATTGATGATAGTGATGGGAAGACAGATTGGACTGTACGACAATAAAGGCATATGCAAGCATGAGTTTGAAGAAAAAGGGAAGTTAGATCATGGAACCCATGGTAAGATTCTATTTGACTACATGAAGGTAAGAACATTGTCATGTTTTGGTCAGAGAACAAATAGAAGACCTTTATCAGGTTTGATTGCAAAGAATGAATCATGTTCAAATGAAAATAAAGGCATGGATGCAGGGTAGATTACAAGATATTTGTATATGGATCAAGGAAAGGAATTTTCAGACTAGAAGGAATGTGAGAAGCTTGGAGGAGCTTGTGCAAGGAAAAACTCTTGACATGACAAGAGTCCTTTTTCTATGGGGTTGTATGGAGGAGCACCTAAACACTTTTGTCAAAATTTGATCACTTGAGGGTTCCGTGTTAGCAGGTGAGTCTAGGATTTGGAGTTATTTGAGTCTATCTATGCTAAATAATGTCTAACAAGAGCATTTGATATGTATTTGGAGTGGTTTTGAGTCTTAGGTGTCAGTTAGGAAAAGGTTGCAAAAAATGCAAATGTTGTCATAAGCAAAATTGTCAAAAAAATGTAACTTATGGGAATATGAAGAGTCTAGTATTTCAAAAGACAGTTATAGGAATTGAGTTGATTGGGATTTGAAATAAATGTGTATAAAAATCCATAAAAGGCTCGAACATCAGTTGTTGAAGTTGTATTTCAAGATTTCCAAATAATATACAACACATTTTCTATAAAATCTCTATTATTTTGAACTTTGCACATATTGTACAGACCCGTACAGGATTTAAATGATCTAAATACTATTGTGTTATGTAGACACATGAAGTATCTTTCATTTGGTTCCATTTTGAGTGTCTAACTCTGAATATAGAGGGAGATTTCACCAGTTTTTGTAAGTAGCCCATTTTGAAAATAGAGGGTTTCAAGCATCAACATTGTAGAAGCCATGTATCTGAGAAATGATGTTGGATTCTATTATTTTGCATCACAATTTGAGTCTTTCAAAATATTTTGAGTGATAAATTGATGATTTGGAGGGACCTCCTTTGTAAAAGAGGGCTAATTGAGTAGCCTAAACATAGGGCCGCCTATTGGTTTTCAAACTTGTGTCAAAGAAACCTCTTGTGATATTTTGGGATATTGTGTTGGGATTTTTGACAGGTCTTAAATGATGTTTTTTTGACCTCTATATGGCCCTTTTTGAAAATATATCTTCAAAGGTTGGGTTTTGAGGGCTACAAGCCTCTAGTTATGAGTTTTGAGAAAAGGGAAATAGGGTAGTGTTATAAGAGTTATTTTTGATTGAGTTTAATTTTTTGTGTTGGTTTGGAAGTGTCAACCACCTTTCTTACATCATCCAATAGGCCATTTTTTTATCAATCCTAGAGAGCACAACTTGCCACAACTCAGTTGGAGAAGCCTAGAAGGTGAAGGGAATTCCCATAAACTAAAAGATTTCCCTTCGACCAATCCATTTCTAACCATACTGCTTAAACCAGTGAGGAGTGGGTAGAATAGACTACCTGTAACATAGAGTTTTATGCCATTGAATGGTGGAATCAGACATAAGACAAAAAATATGAAGGCACTCAAGAGTCTCCTTAATATTATTCTCTTCCTTCAAAAGGGTGAGGAGAAAGTCATCAACAATATGGCCATTAACAAGTTGAGCCTAGGAGTTAGGCAAGGAAATTACTCTAACACACTATTGAGAAACCACATGAGTCAGTAAGTACCTAAATCCTTTAGCAACAAGCACATAAAGAGAAGGAGCAAGCGTGCATCCTTTTCGAATAGAGCAAAAAGACCAAAAGTAGAAGATTGGTGGCCATTAATGCTAATATAAGCAGAGGCATATGATAAAAGAATTTGGACAACTTGAATGAAGTTAGGCCCAAACCCCAAGGCTTTCAATATGGAAAGAATGAAAGGCCACTCAATGCAGTCATGGGCTTTAACAAAATCAATTTTAAGAAAAATGGCTTTCTAGCCTGAATGCCTAGCCCACTCCATACCTTCTCACACAACAATAATGTTGTACAAAATAAATCTAAATTTAATGAAACTAGTTTTCTCTGGGTGCACAATCTGATTCAAAAGATGGAAAATCTTCAAAGCCAAAGCTTTAGCAATGATTTTGTATGAGACATAGAGGAGCATGATAGGTTGCTAGTTGCAAATGTCCTCAAGATCTCTAGGCTTAAGTATGAATTTAATGTTTCCTTTATTAATTATAATACCTAGAGTTTTGGAAAGAAAAGCATCAAGATAGAATTTATGTAAATCTTGTCCAACACAATCCTAAAGGCCCTTGTAAAATTCACAAGGGAAACCATCAACAATTGGGGCCTTGTCATCCACCTTGGAATGAACAACTTCCTTCAAGTCTTCAATAGAGAGAAAAGTATCACAAAATCTTTTTGGGCTGAAGATAGCCTATTTGGCACAACAACAAGGCATTCTTGAAGAGCTTGTTAGCGCTTCGACATGTAATCTTGGCCAGCAAAAAATTGATCATAATGCCTGAGAATGGCCTGGAGAATATTAGGTAGCTCAGAAAGCACCTAGATTCCATTTTTTATTATTTTTTTTCCTTGGGAAGAGTGTTTGGCATGCATGGATAGAAAAAAATCCTTTGAGGCATGATCGCCAATTTTTAACCAGTTTAATTTGGCTTTAATTTGTGCACCTCTGGCAGCATAATTATCTGCAACTTGATTTTTGTGCCTTAACTCCACCACCCTAACTTGCAATAATGGGGAGAAAGGGTTGGCTATTAAAGCCTCAGTAGCTAAGCGTAGGTCACCAATGGTAGACCCATAAGACCACTAAAAAAAATGGCCAACTAGCACCCATAAATGCAGAGAAATTGAGTCATGCGAGTGATAGCATCATTCCACCAATTAATCCATCCTTTATTATGTGGTGGCCTACACTCCAAATTCCAAATCCTACAAATGTGGGCCAACATGGGTTGATGTGAAGTAGAGACGTGTTTGAAAAGAACTATGCCTTATAGGCCCAACGCTCTCTTGTCTCCCATTCAATGCAAAAAAAAGGGGGAAACGATCTGACAAAGTCACATCAACTAATGGCTTAACCAAAAGCGAAGAGCTGTGAAAAGAGAAGAAATATTGAGATGAGATCATGGCATGATCAAGGTGCTTAAATATCCTATCAGAGCTAGCCTGGTAATTACACCAAGTGTGCTAGAGGGAATGAAAATGGTAGTGAGCAATATTGGGATCAAGGAGCCCCAATTTATTAGACATGTAAAACCATGCCTCTCATTCACTAGTTGCCCATCTGAATGGCAGAGTGCCATCTTTCTCATATGCCATCACAATGATATTGAAATCCCCACACAATAACCAAGTAGCAACTATAAATGAATCAACAATCCAATGCCAAAGCACAGAGCATTCCATGGCATCATTAGAAGCATAAACATTAATAATCCCAAAGGAATGATTATCAATCTTGAGAAGGATCCAGACAAGCCGATGTGTGGAGTCAAACTCGTGGTCAACCACACAATCGTTCCACCATGGGGAAAGAGGGGTGACAGCTCCACTATGCCCAACTTCATGATTGCTATTAAACATTTGACTAGCTAGCCAAATAGAGTGACAAACTGAAATGAAGAAAAAACCAGAAATTATAACTTCTTGGAGATAAAGAACTTCAATACCAAAATATTTCTTCAAACTATCCCTAACATAATCCTTTTTGGAGAGGTCTATTAGACTCAAACATTCCATGAGAGTAAATTCACTAGTGAAACTCCTCCATATCGTCGGAGTCCTGCTCCTCTACATTCAAACAAGAGAAGCGATTTTGGGAAAAATCTGGTGGAACTAACCCAATTTGAATATTCAAAGAAGAAAATATTCATTTCTCTTGCACAAATTGACCTTCTTCCAATGGTAAAGAAGGACTGTGAGACTACCTTTGTGCTCCCGACACGAGAGGAGAAGTATTTGACTGCGCTATCATAATAGTAGCAGGTTGAGGCACAACCTTCCACCTAGGCCATGCTAGAACATTATCAACCTTGACTGGAGCCTCTTTCCCCTTTTTTGAAGGGTTTAAAACAAATTTTCTAGCTCAGGGACTTTGGAAACCATCCTAGAACCACTGGAATTATTTCTAAAGTTTGTGATTGTGGTCCATTTTTCGTCAAGTTTGGAAACAAAATTATCCACCTGACGAGGCTTTTCAGACTCTCGTGGTAGAGAAGGAGTAGGAGGCACTGCCAAAGGGAAGTCTTGATCTTGTGGTCTGCGAACTGAAACCTATCACACATGTTAGGTAGATTAAAATAAGTGACCTTTAGGGTGTATCAGAGAGCTCCAATTTGAATGTCAATGGAGTCCTTCAAATCCTATGAATGGTCCACTTCAACATACACCCATTTTTGGGGTCAGGCCTAGAAAAACCTATGTGGCTCAATACAAATGGCCTTTCCCTAGAGAGGATGCAATATGACTCAAAAAAGGCACACAAGGAAAAGGAAAACCTGGAAACTCAATCCAAATCGAGACCTGCAACTTGGTGTCATCCGAGATAGCGAAGTCTCAGGTCCATGACTGGAAAACCAACATAGAAGACCTGACATACCAAGGACCATGGTTTAGGATTTCTTGAACATGATTGACTTTTGTAAAGCGGAACAAAAAAAACCCTTGGTTAAATTTTGGACCATATCAAGGCAGACCGCACGAGGGACCCACGTCTTGTTGACCCAATCTTTAAGCACACTTGTAGGGGGATTCCTCTTGATAGAATACCCAGCAAGGGTATGTTGCTCAAGCCATTGAAAAGCATAATCAAAATTATGAAAAGGTAAAACCACATCAGCTGAGCTGTCAAAAGACTTACCTCATGAAACACTTTCAGAATAAATTTTTGGGGTTGTTTGTTTAGAGGAGACATTGAGTAGAGTTGTTGAATTTCCAACACTAGCAAGAAATATTGGTTTAGAGCCAGTTGAAGGTGTATTAAAATATAAAAAAATCACAGTAAATGTGGTCGTACACATAGGAAAAGAGAAAAATCATGTGCAAAGAGTGCAATATGATGCAAGAGGGGCCAAGAATGACCACATACATAAGAAAACCCTAACAGAGACCATACACCTTCACCTTGATAATTCGACGATCAATTTCATAAGGGTTTTGATTCAACCTTGGTTTTTTCTTCATTAATATACATTCTTTATGGTTCTTTCCTTGTGTGATATATCAAATTCTCAATTTTGATATATCTTCCTTTTGTGACTTATTTTCTTCTTCCAATTCTTTATTTTTCTTTATGATTTTCTCAAGCTCTTCTTCCAAAATATTATAAACACACATTACATTCTTACTTTCCTCATTCACTCTTTTACCACTCTTTCCCATTGAAAAAATAGCTTTCTTAAATACAATTAAATTCTAAGTAAAAAAAAATCACTTATGTAATACCTGATGTCAATTGATTTTGGTGGATTTAACACCTTCACTCCTCTATAATTTAAAATTATTTACCACTTAATTCATATCATTGCAAGATTAGAATGTAAAAAATATTGCAAACTTCATCGATTCATGTTTGATAAAATTACAAAAAAATATGTGATCACTTCTCTTTATTCAAATTCCAATAATAGATGTAGATAGAGTATCTTCTAAAGCTACTATCTCTTCTCCCATGTTTTTTACCACATACAATTTTCTTCTCAAATTTGTAGCTTTATTTTAAACTTCAACATATTGATAATATGTGATCTCCTTTAAAGCAGGGGGCTTTGTACATGAAAAATAAATTGAACTCTAATTTATTTTCTTAGTAGCTCACAGAAATTGTCAACTTCATACTTCCAATTTATTGTATGATCTATCTTTTGAATTCGGTAGAAAATTTTATCTTTCAATGATTTTCACTATCTTTTAAATAGTTTCTATTTCAAATGTTAATATTTCACCTATTATCTTCCTTCTTTAGCCAAATTTTCTTGGTAGTTTACTCCCTTTATCATTTTCCTCCTTTTAAGATTTGGTAGCTTTTTAATCTTCAATGATCTTTATATCTATGCTAAACATGACAATTAATCTCCCTTGGTAACTTTTGGAAATGATATTTGATCCTTTAATGATGTATTTTCCAATTACAACCAAAAAATTCTTCTTATAAATAAGATAACTCAATAAATATTATCGATCCATCAATTTTGGGGATGATGAGGGGAGAGGAAGGTTCTATGTCCTCTTACACTTTTAGGATCTTCCACATAAAAGGAGAGATAGAATCCTCTAGGCCATGCTACACCAATGCCAAAATTGATGGGCTCACTCAAATAGAGATGTCTAAAGCTAAACGAAATGTTGTAAATGAAATTTAGTAATGCAAGAGACTAACTATGAATGAAATATGCAATGTTTGAAAACAAAATGAGGTATACAAAAGATTTCAAGAGATGAATGAAAATACAACTAAAATCCAATAGAAAGTTGAAACTAAGAAATGTGTGCACTTGTAAGCCTGATGAAGATGGGGAATAAATATGGAAACTTGGAAAATATGACCATTTACCTGACTGGGACTCATTCGCCACCTAGGGTGAATTAGTCACCTAGAAACTGATTTTTGCACTCTGCAAGTTGGAATCTTCATAATATTGTGAAATGCACCCATAGGAGGACTCATTTTCCATCCATGGCAAGTCAGTCCCCTCCCAGATTTCTGTAAATTGAAGTCTCAGATATGAACCTCGACACCTGTACAAGAATTTATGATGGAGACCCAAAATTGTATCTCTAAAAATCTCTACAAAACAACTTAAAATTGTTTGTCTAATGGGGGTTTTCCTTAGTCAAACCCCTAGTTGAGTATTTAAACCTTGAATAGATAAAATTATACATAAAACCCTAGCCTTAAGTGTGTCAAAGACTAGAAAAATCTAAAGTAAGAGAAGATCATATCCTATTGTGTTAGAATAAGATGAATAAAAGTGATTTGAATGATGCAAGACTTCAATCCAAGAAACCCTACAAAATATCAAATAGAAATAAATGACATGAAAATATAATGCAAGTTACCTTAAATCTAAAGATAGAATGCAAGGGAAGATGGAATCACTTTGAAAACAAGTCCTTAGGTGTGATTTGATGGATAGTTGCATCTCCTCAACCTAGATTTCTCCATGATTCACCATAGGCATCCATTACAAACCCTTTGCAATGATAGATCTTGAATAGAAAGTGAGCTTGGAGACCTGCAAAAACCTTAGTTTGCTATCCAAAAGCTTTAACTTTACTATAGAAAAACTAATAAAACTTATTGTTAAGAACCTTGATTCTTGAATTTTGATTTTTCTTTCAAAAAATGTCTTAAGATTATGAGAAATGACTTAAATAATTTTTTTATAGGCAACAATACCTAATTTTCCCATTATTTAGACCTAAGAGGATGACATTCTCCAAAAAATAAAGTTGAATTAAATGAATTCCCACTTAAATTTGAATTTCCCCCCAAAGGGGACTCATTCACCACCCATGGACAATAGGTCCCACCAGAGGGGACTCATCTTCCCATGGTGGTGAATGGGTCCCACTATTGATTTTTGGAGTTGGGTTTGCGGGATACAAATGAATTAAGTGTTGTTTGTCAGATTTTAGATAATCAAGGAAAACATGCCTCTAGATAAAAAATAATGGGTCTTAGGGGCCTATAAATGCTATTTGAGAAAATATTAATGCAATATTACTTAAAAGTGGGTCCAAATTAAGCATGAAATTGTCTCTTTTCTCAAGAGTGTCCAATTTTCTACTGAACAATGACTACCTATAGCTTTTTTTTAGATGATTTGTTGTTGTAGTGTAGAAAAATTTCATCATTTACATGTTCACACTTAATTTGGGAATCATTAAAAATAAAATGGACCTAATTTTTCATTGGTATAGTGTTGTAATGTATTTTACACATGCACATTAGATTTAAGGACCCCTTTTAAGCTAAATTGACATAATTTTTCCTTAATTTAATATTGTGAAATGTATTTATTTACACCTTCACATTGAGTTTTGGGCCTTCTTGCATTTAAGACATTCGTATCATCATTGATAGGCCCCTAAGACCCTATATTATGCATCATGAGGCTTATTTCAACTGAAATCCCCACAAGATCAACAAACAAATAGAATTTTCCAATTCCCCAACATTTCCTCCACCTAAAAAGGCCTAGTGGGACCCATACACCACCATGGGCATATGAGTACCATTCATACCTATACACCACAAGTGGTGTATGAGTCCCATTTGGCCCTTTTTTAGGGTTTTGAGCAAGAAATTAGGGTTTTACGTTCAAATTTCATGAATGTTGGCCTCTAATATCTAATAAATGGTAAGTTTGATGGATTTCCTATATAAATAAGGCCTCAAATCATAATTTCACTACGCCTTCATTATATCAACATAAGTTATCAAGAGTTAAGCATTCTAAGACTTCACAAGAGTGTCAAGAGAGTTTACAAGAGCACTTTTAAGACATTCAAGGGAAAATTTCTTCATCATTTATTGTAGAAATTCAAGATCCATCATCATGTTAGGATCATATTGCATCAAGCATGTTGTTGACCTAGTGTTATGATGTAGCATTGAAGATCCATTTGTAAGATAAATAGACCTAATTTTTCCTTAATTTAATGATGTAAAGTATATTTATTTACAATTTCACATTTATTTTTGGGCCCTATTGCATTTATGAACTTCATATCATTATTAATAGGCCCCTATGATGCTATATTATGCATCTCAAGGCTTATTTCAATCGAAACCTCGACATAGAAATCAAATACACTTAATTTCTCAGCTCCCCATCTTTTCCTCAAGCTAAAAAGGCTTAGTGGGACCTATATGCCATCTTGGTAATATGAGTCCCATCTGGATGGGACCTATATGCGACAAGTAGTGTATGGGTCCCATTTAGCCCCTTTTTAGGGTTTTGAGTGGGAAATCGAGGTTTTAAGTTCAAATTTCATGAATGTTGGCTTGTAGGATCTAATAAATAGTAAGCTAGATGGATTGCATATATAAAAAGGTCTCAAATCATTATTTCACTAATCCTTCATGATATCAACATAAGCTATCGAGAGTTAAGCATTCCAATACTTCACAAGAGTGTTATGATAATTTACAAGAGCACTTCTAAGACATTCAAGAGTAGAATTCTTCATCATTTGTTGCAGCATTTCAAGATCCATCATCATGTCAAAGTCATCATGCATCATGTTTATTTTTGAGCTAACATTTGTGATGTAGGATTTCATGATTCAAACAAGCATTCAAGTCAAGATCCATATCATCCAAGCAAGAGTCAAGATCTATATCCATTGGAGCCACTTCATACATGTTTGCAACACTTTATTGCTAGGGTTTGGTGAGTTGTTACATTGCATATTTTTCATTCATCATTCCTCCTTTACATTTGATTTTATTACAAGGTTTGATTACCAAAATGGCGTTTTACCAAGGTAAACCCCTTTCTACTAACAAAACAACATTTTTCCTTCTCTTTAGTGTGTGATTTGTAGATCTAGGTTGAAGAAATATTGAAGAGAAAGATTGGAGAAAATTTGTCTAGTGTTCAAAGTTGTCAAAGTTGTCACATCATCTACAAGACCATTCAAAGACTTCTACAATGCAAAATTCAACATTTCAGATCCAAAAACTTGGTTGAGAGGATTGAGCAGAGATTGAAGAGTAGATTCAGGTTTGAATTTTTTTGATAAGACAAACTAGATTGATATTCCATTTCTGGCATATAAGTCCTAGTACAGTGAAGTTTACAAATTTCAAGAGCTCTAGACATCTCTTCTAGATTCATGTTCCTTCCTAGAAACCCTAATCTGGGACTAAATCACCCAAACTGGCGTATGAGTCCCAACAGGCATTAATTTCAACATATTCAACATTTAAAGTCTCCATTCAATCTCCTACAGATTTCCAGGTGTGTACCTCTGATTTTTGCTCTGATTTACATGAATTCCTAAGTCATTTAGTGATGTTTTACATTGCATTAGGTTTTGACATTAGATATTGAATATCATTAGTATTTATAAGCCCTATCTTGCTATTTAACCCCTCTTTTGTCATTAATCATATCCTAGAACACCCCTATTGTAGATGTATTTTCATCATTTCATCCATAAGCTTGAGATCTCTAGGGTTTCTTTGAGTGTAATGGTTGCGAAATAGGGGGTCTCATAACCCTTGTACACATTCCATCTTCCAAAAAGGTGGAACCCTATTTTCCACATTACAAGGTCTTAATAGTAATTTGGTGCATCCCCTTAGTAGGAACTAGGTTCATTTTGCATTATCCCTCCACTCTTTTCCTCAACAAATAAGTAGTTGAGTTCAAATTAGGTGATTTCAGAAAGGAAACCAAGCCTCTAGAGATTCACCCTAAATTATAACCAACCCACAAGCCTTTGAGTGTTTCCCTACTTCATTGGATTTTGAGCTAATAGCTTAGAAAGGGTGCAAATCCACATTGACAACAATGATTATGTTTACCATGCTCTCCATCAAGTTTGTACATCTTTCAATGTCAACTTAAAAAATATCTTAGTAATGTTGAGATCTCTCTCTTATCTTTCTAACCATATAATTTTTCCATGCTTCAATTATGTCAAGGTTTTAATATTTAATTTCAGTTTCTAGTGTCTCCATTTTTTGTCACAAACCTATGTAGGGTATTTTTGGTTGCATTTTTTTACCCATTCATTGATTTAAAAAATAAATACATTTCTAGAAATTAGACTCTATTTTATACACATTAAAATAAGTAAAATTTATTTATTTATTGATTTAAAAATTAGGGGGTGCATGCACAATTTTTTATTTCGCAAGATGTGTCCACTTTGAAAATTAGTAAAAAATCATATATTCATTAAAAAAATAGTGGAAATATCAAGTATAAAATACATGGTGTTAGCTACTTTCTCATAGAATAAATTTTTGAAATGCGATTTTTTATTAACATTTTAGGGGCACCACACTGGACACTGTATTATTGTTTATGAAAAGAATAAGAGAAGTTTTTTTCTTCCTTTTTTGAACCCCTTAATCTCCTCCATTTAAAAAGAAAAATGGAATTTTTAGAACTAGATTTAGAGTGCTATGACTCTTAATCTTGTTGCATCTTTAAATTTTGAGAGTAACTATCTTAAAATTATCAAACAAGAGTAGTCTTTTCTAATTTTAGAAAAAAAATGGCGACATAAGACCCCCTTTAAACTTACATTTCCATGCTTATACCGTTGGTTCATTTTTTTAATTTTTGATAGTGGAGTTTATCTTGATTCACAAGAGGAGTGTTGTATTTATGAATAATGGAGTATGTCTTAATTCATAGATATTTTTCAATTTTGACAATAAAGAGATCACCTAATGCATTCATTTTGTTATTTAAATTTATCAAAGAGTTCGTTATAAGATCATAATGTATTATATTGAAAATCAATTTTAAATCAACATATATTATTCCTATGATATTTTATATATAATTATGGTTTGATCTACAAAAAAATTGTACTCTATAGTTTTTAATAAATAACAAGATAAGTTGGCCTTACTACAAATTTTACCATACATATCAACTTCTCATTCATGATCCTTGCCCCAGTTTCATTTTAGGCTTCTTCCGCTTTTATTAGAAATTATTCTCTTCTTTAGGGAAATGGAACTACTTTTCTTAGAGCCAAAAAAAATATGACTCTATTGAGCATTGCATTATAGTTGTGACCTTCCTTAGGTCACTATTATTTGAAGAATTTACTAGTTATCAGAAAGCCCAAAATTAATTACATTTGAAGATTTATTTTTCCTTTCAGTTTTTTCCCTTTCACTAGGTTTTAACTCTACTATTTCAATTTATATATATCACTTGCTAGAGTAAGAATTTATATAACATATTTTATGTCTACAATTTGTATGAATAGCTTTGATCTACCTAGAAGGTATTGTTATCACTTAGGATTACACACTAGTTGAGTATATGTACTCAAACATCCTGTGTAACAAGGAAACATCCTCAAGTTGTGAGTTGTTTATAGCAAGGATGAATCTCAAGAGCGGGTTGGTTCCCTTTGATGAATCACCTAAAACTACCTAAAACTTTGAGAGAAAGAGAAGAAGAAGGATTTCATAAAGGAAGGAATTTCGACTATAATCTGATGAAATGAACACATAATATATAACCTGTACTTAAACATGCATCCTTTTCCTAAACATTACATAAAATGGGAAAAAAATAAAATTGAGAAAGAACTGTTATCATTATCTTATTGAATCAAAAGGATTGTTTACAATGTATTTTAATTTGAGTTACAAGGTCAATCTTTTATGTTGTGAGCATGAAAAGAAAGAAAGAACTAAAAAAGAAAGGCCTGGAGATTCCTTTATAAATAAGTTCAAATTCTAAATCCATCTTTGAAAGATTTGGAAAAGAAAATCATACATACAACTTGATTGATGTTGCTTGCTAATCTTGAATCTTGCAAACTCCTTGAAATCAACTCCTAGATTGAAGGAATCTCCTAACTTTCTAACTTAGCTGGTCACCTTTGATGCTAAATATAAACTGATGTGTTTCCATTTTGAAATCTAAATCTATACTTGCTAAGAATCATTGACAAAACCTCTAAAAATTAGGAAAATTTCTTATATTTTCCAATTTAGAAAAATTGCATTATCAAGACCAACTACCCTTGACATGAAATTTCTACAATATGCCCCTCAAATCAAGCAATTACCCTTTGGAAAACTCCTCAAGTTAGCAACTTGCATCATTTGTGTTATTTCAAAATCTAATTCCACACCCAAGGAATAAAACATGAGCACAACTAGAAATATAATCAAAGAAAATTAATAGTAATAACTTCTCTTCCAGGAAACCATTTGTAATCTTTGGATGTCTTCATCACTTTGATAAGACTTTGCTCATGATGCTTGAAAACCAACCACTGACCTTGCATAGAAAAACATACTTTGATACCTCTCTTTCTTTATAGATTGCTCAAGTAGAAAAGTTGTGATTTCACCATGATAAGAAATTACTTAGCCATATGCAAGCATCTGCCAACAACAATCTCAATATGTAGGTCACCTCCTTGTGGTTACTCACTACCACTCTTATTGGTACTATGCCTAAGGAATCCTTGAAATAACCTCGCACATAATCATATTGGAAACCTTGGCTAGGAAAAGATTAGATGAAAAACTACATGACAACATTTACCTAGGGATACATGAAATAGATTATCATCTCATTCATTAGGTACTCTTCATAAACACTACTCACTAGTCATGCATCCACATTGCATAAGAGTAACTACCTAATTATCCCATGCACTCCTTAATGATTCTTATGATGATAAACATCAATGAAGAAAAATCCTTAAATGTGCAATGACTGCCTCTGACTTCTTGTATAGTGAATGTACCTTTGAAACTTGTCATAAGAACTTTCTCATCATGCTTGATTTGATTCTTCATAGACTCCTTTGACAATGAACTGCCCCTTATGCTTATAGGATTGGTAAATACTACCTCACTATAGGTTTGTACTTCAATCATTGACTGAGATCTTCCTTCAACTAACCTATGAGCCAAATCTACCCTCAATGATAGTCATACATTACATCATTAACTATGAAAAGAATAAACTATATCCTCTTTTTCATTTTTATATGTTGAACTTTTCAAACAAAAAGCCTCTGATAATGAACACTGATACTATATCTATCTCCAATTGTACCTGTTTGTACAGTGTTCATAAATGAACCTCTATTTTAACATAAAAATTGAGAAAGTCTCCTTGTATGGATTGTTAAGGCTATGATCTAAAACATAGCACAACAATTTCTCAAACACATCCCCTCTTTGTGAAAATCTAATGATTTGATCAACTCCATCTTTGTATGTTATTAAATCCACATTGCCTTACATTTTTCTACCTGCTCTTATTACCATTACATCTTGACCCTATCATAACTCTTCATGACTTCATGATACTTCACTTATATGTTTAACTGTCCTTTTTCCATCATACTTGAGAGCTTATGTGTTGTCATCCTTACACTATCAATAGGTTGTGATGATATTTGAACTCCTCAATTATAAGCTTGTATTATGCATGGTTATCTTTGGGGACCATTAATTTCAATAGGAAGCTTGACACTGTATCTTGTTTGTTGTCATTGTGAATGTAGATACTCTTGAAAATAGGATGCTTCCCTTCAAAATGTTGTCTCGTGGCCATTTGGTGATCATTCAATTTCCATGCATGTACATCTCATTCTCAAAATATTATCCTATCTTAATCCACAACTGAAAGAAAAGATAAAGAAGGAAGTTCCATGAAAACACTTAAGGTTTGGCACATTTATATATTAGACTACCCCAAACAAAACCATGCTCTACTTTACAATGACCAATTACTTACTTCATTATCTTTAAACTACCAACTTTCATTAACTAAGGTCTGCATCTTGCATGATTTCTATGCTTTGAATCCTCCCTAAGCTATATTTGTATCAAGTTTTGATGACAACCATCCCTCATCACAATCATGAAAAGAATGACTATCCCTAAGCTAGAAGACCGCCTACCATGATTTGACTTTGAAATGATTCAAGAGTTTCATTTCATGATTTTAAAAAATATTCTCTCAAGCTCGCAAAGCTCCTACTTTGATTCAAGGCCATTTGGAGTATCACACTGTCTTGAATAAAACTCGAAAACCCTTATCTAGACCTAAGAAAAGGAGTGTCTTTTCTGATCATGAAACTCATTAGGTGTTTTTTTGTGATTCCTCTTATTTTTCAATAGCCTAGATATGGCTATCCATAAAAACCCTAGAAACCTCTATTCATTTACTTGTTTGTGATTGAATCATGCAAAATCATTGCCTTGTTCACTATTTTTTATTACATGAATTCTCTTCACTTTGAGTCTTATCATGCCAACTATAACCTTGTCATGCAATCGTTAAAAATTATGGAATGAATCCCTAACCCATGGCTTGTAAGGGAGATTTTAAACAAAGAAATAAACATCCAAAATGAAATGAAAGACGAAAAGAAACATTTTTTGTCTCCTCAAAATGCAAAGATGAAGCAAACCAGTCCTATAAGAAGAATATCCATTGAAAACGGAGCTATGAAATTCTACAAACCTGACCAAAATGTTAGTATTGCATTTAGTCCATGTTCCTTCCCTTTACAAGGTTGTAGTTTTGTTCTTGAACTCGAGCTTTCATCCTTTCATTTGCCCAAAAATGAATTCAAAAACTTGCATAGAAGGAAACACGTGAATGTCTCCCTCACATAGCTAGAAATCAAAATTTGAAACTTCAATCCTTTGCCTATTTGCACATGTACTTCATGAACATAAGCTTCAAAGAGGCACAAAAAGGGATTAAAATTCCTTTTATAAGTTTTTTCCATTAAATAAAACTATTTTGACTTGAATATTTGACCTTAACTTTATCATTTGCACTTATGATAATATTTAAAGGAGATTTCTTTAAAATATGCTTTAAAACTTAGCAAAAACAAGGTTTTAAATATCTCTTTTTCCCTTGTTAACAAATCCCTTCAGATGGAGGCCCTATAAAACCTAGGAGATGGGACCAATTGACCTATTAATGAACTATTTATTCCATAGAAAAATGGCTCACTCACATTTTCATGGTCCTTTAGGTCCTACTTTCTTAGTATTTGATCTATTTTGCTTCATTTAATGATGAAATATGACTTAAATATTCACATTAAATGCTAAATATTCAAATTATTGATGTATTGTGATAGTGTTGCGAAGTGTTGTAAAACATTTCTACACTCTTCTAGACTCTATTTGTCATAATTCATCTAAAAATCACCTTTTTATCCATCATCAAGTCCTATTTTGAAGTGTTGTAAAGTCTTGTAACAAATATTCACACTTTTGTAGACATATTTCTCTTGTTTACACCTTTCTTATGTCTTTTATGACCCCTTCATACACTTATAGGACACATTTAAGTGTATTTTGAATGTAAGCCCGACAAATAATATTAAATGCACTTTAATTCCAGACACCCTTTCACAAGTCTAGGGTGGGACCCATTCTCCATGGCTGGGAAATGAGTCCCCCTTGGCTCCAAATTCAAAATATTTCAAATTTTCTTTCGGGTTTTATCAAAACTACCTTATGTTAGCCTGTGATGTATTATTGAGTTACTAAGGTGCAAATGTGTATAAATAAGTGATTTTCTCTCATTATTCACCCCCATTTGTCTTAGTTTTCATTCAACCATCCAAGCATTTCATCTCTAAGCATTTCACATCTTTTATGAACCAACAATCAAGTACTTTGGAGCTTCCATTGCATTATCTTCAAATTTCTTCAACAAGGGTTTGGTAAGTGATAGCATTTATATCTTATTTGTTTATCATTTTGTTCATATTTCATTTCATTATCAAGGTTTTTATCACCAAAGTGGGATTTGACCAAGGAAAATCCCTATAACCTAACCCTTAACAAATTTTCCCCTCTTGCATGTGTGTTTGCATACTTTTTTATGTAGATTTATCAAGAAAAAAGGTGTTGAAAGATGGTCAATAAGTCAAAAAAGCATTATAAGTCAACATCAACCTATTTCAAGCTTGGAGAAGACCTACAGTCTGTTTTCTACAAATTTGACTTTGGCAACCTGATAGGAACAAAATTGTAGATCCAGGCCCATAGTCTTGATTCTTGAATCTAAAATTTTTTGGGAGAGGACTAATTCACCACCTGTTGTGAATGAGTCCCACCTTAGGGCAAAAAAAGTGATTTTTCCAGATTTTAGCTCTCGACACTCAAAAACCTATTTTTGAGTGTTTGCATTAGAAGCATGATTGATTCACCATCAGTGGTAAATGAGTCCCACTATTGATATTCATTGATTTCAGATAGCATTCAGAATATTCTAGATTCTACCAGGTACACTCACTTCATCTTTGTTTTATCTCAGTCATTCCTATTTACATTTTCTACATATCTCACTATGTTTTCAAACATTACATAGAACATTAGTATTGCATTCACATTTAGTCAACTTCATTATCTATTTACATTCATTCCATTCTATTTAACATTTTCTATTCTTATTTGAGTGAGCCCTTCAATTTTGGTATTGGTAGAGTGTAACCTAGAGGATTCTATCTCTCTCCTTTTAGGTGAAACATCCTAAGAGTGCAAGAGAAGGACATAGAACCTTCCTCTGCCATTCTCCCCATATACCCCAAAATTGATGGTTCACTATGTTAACCTGAAAGGTGAAAATAGGTAACATTTTGGTGACTTTGATGGGGTTTTTTCCTACTAAACAAGAAGGACTAGTGCCTATTGATATCCATTGGGAACATGAGTTAAACTAGCCTTCAAACAACTCTAGGGAAGATTTGTAACCTAGTTTTATAATGAATAAAACCATTTTATAAGACAAAATACTTGTGCACCAGTACTTAGAGAAAGGAAAAATAAGCCAAAATATCGGTGCAACAACACCTTATTGAAAGAAACAGCTACTCTAACCTACTCTAACTAGCAAAGGATGATGTTCAAACAAATCCATTAACTGGCTTTGAAAAATAACTCCCTTTCCTAAGAAACAAAGGATGCTTTGCATGCTTGTGAACTATTGATAAGAGGTGAGAAAAAAGAAGAAAACCCACAAACTATTGCAATGCTTCTTGAAGAACATAACCAAACTCATTCACCCTTTGAATTTGACCAAACGTAGTGCTAATTTGGCATGAATGGGTAAGTTGGATCTACTGCTCCTGAATTGCAATCTCATCCTTAGATGCACTGAAATCCTATTGTATCTTACTGGTAACATTGTTGGTGAAACCTCTAATGCGTAATCCTCTTGAAAGGATAAAACTTAAATTTTTATTATTGATTTTTTGTTGGTTATCTACTGTTTCAACCTCATATTTCTAATTCTTGAAAGGATAAATCTTAAATTATGATTACTAATTTCTTGTTGGTTATCTATTGTTTCAACCTCATCTTTCTGACTCCAATCACTTGAAAACATGTCATCAATCTTTACACAAAACTCCTCTATTATGTTTGTGCACAAATATTCATCCAAAACATCATTAGTTTCTTCATTCATAACATGCTCTAAAATATTGTCATGATTGATTTCTTAAGAGCTTAAAGAGATATCAAAACTCATACCTTGGAAAGTAGTTTCTTGCATTCTTTCTTGTTCAACTTGTAAAATATTTTCATGTTTCTCAACCTCTTGATTATTCATATCAAGGATTCTCTCACTCATCTTCTCATGAATTAGCATCTTGTCTAAATGGTTTTCATCACTCTGCTACTCAAAACTTGGCATTGATCTTAGTATAGACATACTCTTCTCATTTGCATCCACAAAACTAGGAATTTCATCAAACACATCAACTAAAACCTATTTCAAATTATCTAAGTTTGCAAAAAATCCTCAAGATCATTCAAAAATAGATATTCTTCACAATATTCTTGAAATTTTAATGAAAGGGGACTATATTTTACCTCATCACAACTCTCATCAAGCTTTCTAGACTCCACAAATAGGTCACCTTTTCAATCCTCTTCCTGATCCAAGACTCCATCGTCACACTCATTGTCTCCAATCAACAACTCATCACATTGTTTGGCGTCCTCTTGCTAATCAAAAAATGTTGTTTATGAGATAAAAACCACATCTTCTTCATTAGTTTTAATAAAAGAAGGTAGCTCATCAAACCAAACTATGGAATGCTCCTCTTGATTAGCCTTTTTTACCTCATTATCCTATTTTCCTAGCTAATCTTCTAAAATAAGTATTGAAACATTTTCATCATCTTCAATAAAACAAGGAAGCTTATTAGTCAAAACATTTAGAGATTCATCTTGAGAATTATTTTCTAGTTCAATCCTTTTCTGTTCTAATTGATAATCCTCCATAGTTGTATGCACTAAATTTTCATTTCTAAGTTCCATCATGGTGAGTGAGTTATCCTGAAAGACAATGGGTCCATCCTTATAAAGGTGAATAGTGAGAGGAGAATCAAATTCATCTAGTGGGGAAACTTGGGGAGGTTCATGGGTTTCTTGAATGAAAAAATTCTCTTCAAGGGGCTGCTCTTGAGGAAAAACAGGCTTAGTTTGTGTCAACACAGGTTCTTGCCAATAAAGGATCTCTAAAACTTGGAATCTTTACTTTAGGAGGGTTAAGAGGCTCACTTTGTTTGAAACTTGGAAATTTATACTTACAAACCTCCTCTTGAGTAGGTTGATATGGAAAGAAAGGATATGCTTAGAATTCATGCCTTTTTGTTTGAGAAAACACAAGCTTCATTTGCTCCTCTTTTGCAGTTATCTCCCTTTCAAGATTCTCTTAAAATTGTATCCTTTGTGTCTCTAACTCCTACTCATGAAATTAGGCTTGATAATCCAACTCCTATTGTTGAAAATTAAACTTCATCTACATCTTGATGTCAATCGACAACTTACCCATGTATAACAACACACCATTCATGTCACCAATCTCTATATGGTCAATATTTTGGATTTGATAAAAAAGATGCTTGTAATAGTCTTCTTGAGGCTAATTATGTGAATAACCATGCTGGTTGGCAATGAAATCTTTTTGTTGGGATTTATTTTGAGCATATTGAACCAAAAATTTTGGGGGGGCTATGGATCTTTTGCTGTCTTAGGGTTTTAACCTAAAAGGAGAGAGATAGGCCAAAAAATGTGGTGGTTCACTCAAACTAATGCAAGTGTGATTGAAACGTACCTAAATGTAGAAAACTGATAAAATATATTAATTAACAAATTGAAACTAAGGAAATGCAAAGTGTTTGAAAATATAATGTAGTATGCAAACATATGCTATATGACCTAGAAATGTAAATAGAACTATAATAGAAATTGATGAAAATGAAGGTCCACACCTAAAAATTCTGAAGAAACTAGAAAAATCTCTAAAAATCTAGAAATGCTAATTTTTAGGCCTTGTCAGACTCATTTTCCATTATGGGCGAATCAGTCCCAGTTCTGGAAAATGGTACCAGGGCCCATTTTAGCCAAATGGGTATCCAAATATACACAAATCTCTAAGAAATAGGTACAGTGGGACGCATTCACCACTCTGGGTGAGTTAGTCCACTTTAGATTTTCTAAAATTCAAAAGTGGAATCTGAAGCTCCCAGTCTACTCTTTCTACACCTCCAAGTGCTTAGATCCAAAACCTTGATTTTCAAAGTTGTAAATGACTTTTTGTGTAGATTTTTACCTTGCAAATGTGGAGATGACTTCAACAAATTTGAAACCTAGTCTATAATCATGTCCAAGCCATCCAAGATACCTAAATCTGCAAACACAGAAGAAGAGAAGGAGAAATGTTGGATGTTAGGGCATGGGGGTTTGCCTTGGTGAAACCCATTTTTAGGTTATTAAACCAAATGGAAAAATAAGATGAAGAATAAACATGAAATGAAGGAATTAGTACCTTGTTGTGATGATAAATCTTGGATTTTTGCAACAATATGAAGAATCTTCCCTTGGAATGTCTAAAGAATGCTATCTTGATGACTTCAAATGATAAAACCCTTACTTGATTGACTTGATATAGAAGATAAATGATGAATGATGGATTCATAATGAATGTGTTGTTAATTATGGTTTAGAGGCTTGTATTTATAGGAAATTCACCTTATTTTCCTATTAATTGGATCCCTAAGGCTAACATGAAAGAATAATAAACTTAAATTATAGTTTTTCCCACTCAAACCTTAAAAATGACTCAAATGGGACTCATTCACCATTAAGCATGAATGGGTCCCACCTATATGGTACTAATTCACCTCTAATGGTGAATGGGCCCCATCGGGGCTATTCTACTAGCCAGAATGTCGCAAAATGAAGAAATCACGTTTAAATGGTGATTTTGTCAATTATTTCATCAAATTATGCCTTGGGATGCACAATATGGGGTCATAGGTGCCTATTAATGATGATGTGAGGGTTAATTAGGGCTTGGGACACATAATTCAATGTGAAAGTGTGATTAAATACACTTTACATCATTAAAATGACATCCACTTAGCCTAGACTAGCACAACATCCAATGTGAATGTGTAAGACACATTACAACACTAGATTAAAGTCAAATTTAGTTTACAAGCCTTCTATATTGATGTGAAAATGCAATTAAATACATTTTACATTGTTGAATTAATGGAAAATGGGTTCATTAAGTTTAGAAAAGCGTGAATGTCTTTTACAACACTTTACAACACCTTTACAAGAAATTGTTAGATGCATTTTATTCAATTTGCAAGGATCCAAGACCTAGTGTGGATGTGTATAACACCTCACAACACCAAATCAAGGCCTAATTATATCCAATTTATCATCAATTATTCCCAAATCAAGCGAGTTTCCTTTTTTCTAAGGTACATTTAGCCTCCACTTTATTGAGAGGATGAACCTACTACAAACTCACACTAAAGTAGACATTCAAGAGGGGCCCAATAATACCCATGCGGATGACAAAGAATGGAAAAGATCAAGGCATTGGTCAAGCCCCCAGGATCCAAGATCCTAAGTCATACCAACATAAGCATAAAAGGACACACACAAGGTGTTCAATATGCAACAAAACATGATACACAATCATGCAATGTCAAGGACTAAAATAAAAATGAATAATGAAATGGATCAAATATGCACTGAATTTGGGGCCATGGAACATCAGGTCATCTGCAAGGTGATTTGTCCCATTGAAGTGGTTAAGTGAGAAAGTCATTCCAATGTGTCAACTTCCCACTCTATAATGAGAAAAGTCATGCCAGTGTGTTGAATTCCCATTATAGTAACCATACCAAAGTTATGCTCCTGATAACATTATAAGGTACCACAATTTAATGCTTTTTGTAATTTTTTTTGAATATCATGTAAA
>VDFB02332963.1:0-50821 GCA_007258455.2 Sequoia sempervirens
TGACTTTCATATTTCATAAAATTATAAGGAGTTAGGAAATAAGCCTTTTTGTATGAAAAGTGAGAGATATTTAACTTTAATAAAGTTAATTTCTCTCAAATATTGTAAAAGGTAGTTATTTGGGTAGTTATATGTTAGTTACCAGGTAAAGCCTATATGTACAAGGCTTTTTCCATTGTAAAAGGAATTTTGACAATTTCACAAATTAGCACAAAGGATTTTGGAGTAGTATAATTTCACAAAGTAATGGAAATCATTTTTGGATGTACATTCATGGTGTTTTCTATGAGTCATCATTAACTTTATTCGTATGATAAGTTGCTGACGAGCTTTGTTATCCTTCATCTTGTTTGTGATAACTAATAGTTAATCTTTCATACATCACATTTGAGACATTTTCATTTCTTGGTATCTTGATTTGAAAGTGTTATCATTTTGAAAATAAAAAAGCATTATGAAGTTCATATGCATAGTCTATGATATTAATAAAGAATGCATTTACTTGTTTACTATAACTATTATCTAAAATCCAAATAAGATCATATGAGGGAGCTGCCCCTCTCAAATGTAGAGGAAGATTGCTATTTCATAAGCAATCTCTCCAACTATTGGTGCATCATTGCCACTTTCCATTGGGGGAGTCAAATATAATTTCAAGTGCCGATTCACTTACCAATAGATTTTTTGGTGACTTTGCTGGGGAAATCAAACAAGAAAGAAAGATTTGTTACAGTCACCTTTTTATGCATCTTTTTGTACTCCTCATGTCTAAATATAGTGCTACCTCATCATAACACTATTCTAGTTCTGCAATCGAATCTTGACTGGGTACAAGCAGAGCAAGAAGATATCATTTCTTAGTTAAATACTTTAGCTTGGTGTTGGAGGAGAGTTGGTCAAAAATTTCTTCAAGTTATTTAAGTTTTAGAGCAGGAAGAGGCATTAGGAGAAGAGATTAGAAGACTAGTCGTAATCGAAAGAATTGCTACAAGACCAAGGCAAAGAAGACAAAATTGAAATCAACAAGAAAAAGGTAATCCACCTACAGGACTCCCTCAGAATCCTCCTCCTCAGTAGAAAACACTAGATAGTAAATGATATATAAGAGGTGACAGGAGTAAAGGGGTTCTTGATCTTGATTTCAAAAATTTATAAAAAGTATCTTTCTCTACACCATTTTATTCTTCATAAAGGAAGGTTAAATCTACTAGCAGACCCACATCACCCACAAGAACTGTTCCTTAGTCTGCATCTCTTTAGGAATTAGTTTTACACGAGACAATTTCACCTCTAGTGATTAATTTTTAGCAACACATACCACAAGCAATGGCTTAGCTTGTTCCATGGGGAGCGGTGATTGGTCCCTTATCTTTAGGGAACCAATTGCATGATTTTCCTTTGAGGTCTAGAAAAATCTTGCCTAATTTCACTAGTGATGGAAAATTCACAACAGATGAGCATATCAATGCCTTCTTTGCTACATGTAGTGTTCTTGGTGTCATGTATGAATATGTTTCTGTTTGTCTATTTGTGATGTAGGAGCATCTAGTGGTGTAAGGGAAATCTTGCATCACCCAAAAATATTGTATTTTCATTTTTTTGTAGTTTCCTTAGTTGTCTTGGGGTCCATGGTGACTCATGCAATCTTTGGGATAGCTAGAAGTTTGAAACAACCAAAATAGTCACCTACTATTTTTAGTAAGTCGACCTATTCAGGTCGTATGGACACAAAAATTGACCCCAAGGAGTGAAATCGAAAAATAATATTTTTGGTGAAAGAATCATCTCAAAATCCTATATTGTTTGGAAGATATTAAATTTTCATTATGTAGAATTTCTCTAATGAAGTTTAAAACTGAAAAATTAAGGCCCTTCAGAGCCCCGAAACAGGGTGAAAAATCTTTAATCTTTTAGATTTGGTGACAAATAGCTATAGATCTCTTCACAAGCTTTCCAATGATATATTACAATTAAAAATCTAACAATCGGATCAAAAGTTATGGCCCTGAGAAGCTGCCCCACTAAAAAGTGAATTTCATTAAAATATCTTCCTAGGCAAGAAATCAAACGATGAGAATTTTGGTGCCAAAACAAAAGGGAAAGTACACTTTCTAGAAAATTCTAGGGCAGTTATTGGGTAAAATAAAAGGGTTAAGTGGAGGTTGTAGAAGGTGGCTCCATTAGTGCAGATTGTAGCTTTGAATAATAGATTTTCTTTGAGAGTTGATTTTTCTATAATGAACCAAGCCCATGAGGCTGTAGCATTGTAATTTCCGAATTTGTAATTTCATTTTCTGAAAATAATTGAAAGTGAGTTATTTTCTATCTCACATCTTTTGTGTTGGTATCTATTGTTGTGTTTTGTGTGCTTTTTTCGGGTGGTGTAGCCCTCATCAAGTGGTATCAAAGCGAGTTTTCTTGAGTGTGTAAACAAATCGCTGAACATGAGGCAATTTGCACCAGGACTTGTGGTTGTAGGTTTATGAGAAAATTGATAAAAATGCCTCCGTGAAGAAACCATGGTGGTGGAAGAAATGTTAATGTACCAGAAGAGGGTTTTAGAGCCCTGTAGAGACAAGTTCAAGCATTGCAAGAGGAGCTACGTTGAGGGTTTGAGCCAAGAAGAGGAGATGAAAGTGAAGATGAAGCTGAAAATGAGGAATAGTTCAAAGAAGAATAAGATGCAGTAGATCCAGAACAAGTTAGATTATTTAAGGCCATCTCTAAGATTGGGAAAAGGCCAAAGATCGATGTTTCTACATTTTCTAGAAATATTAATCCAGAAGAGGTGATTGATTGGATCAACGATATGGAGGAGTACTTTGAGTATGAGGAGGTGGAAGATCCTGAGAGGGTAAAATTTGAAAAGACCAAGCTAAAGGGTCATGTGAATATTTGGTGGAAAGAGGTACAACTAGAAAGAAATTGAAGAGGAAAATAGAAAATAACCAAATGGGATATGATGGTGGGAAAATTAAAAACACAGTTCATTCTTGTGGACTATGAGCTAGATTAGTTGAAGAAGATGCAGGGGTTGAAACAAGCGGGAAAATATGTCAAGGAGTATACAAAATAATTCTACCATTTCTTGATTAGAATAGGTCATTCCGAGGCCAACAAGGAAAAATTTGCTCATTACATAAATGGGTTGAAGCCGAGTATTCAAGAAGATTTTGGTCTAGTAAGAATGTCTACCATTGAATATGCATATTATTTTGCTTTGAAGGTAGAAGAAAAGTTGAATAGAAGGTTTGAAAGAAAGAAAAGAGGTAGGGGTCGTGGTGGAAAGACCAGTGGATGGTCATATTGAGGTTGAAATGAAGATCAAAAGAAGGGTGAAGGATTCAACAGTAGCCAGAACTAGAAAGGAGATAACACCTACTGCCCTTGTGATCAAAATAATGGAGACCAAAGAGGAAGAGGAAGATTTGGAAGAGGGCCGAGAAGAGGAGGCTTTTATGGAACCTTTTTCCAGTGCAGAGAAGAAGGACATAGAGCCTATGAGTGTCCTCAAAATCAAGGAAGGACAAATAGATGACCTGAGGTAATGCACGATTTGCACATGTAGATGAAGATGTCAAGTCTTCACATTTTAAGGATGTAGAAAGAGGAGAGGTCCTTGTTACTACAAGAGCCTTGTTGAATGAGGAGAGAGAACACAATCAAATGAATAATTTTTTTCACACCATATGTAAGTGTGAAGGTAAAGTTTGCAATGTTATTATTGATGGAGGTAGTACTGATAACCTTGTTTCAAAAGAGATGGTTAGTAAGTTGTGGTTGGAGAGAAGAAGGCATCCAAATCCATACTGGATTGCTTGGTTGCAGAAGGACCATAAAGCTTTGGTAAATGAACAATGTCTGGTAAAGTTCAAGATTGGAAATTTCCATGATGGGGTATTGTGTGATATTATTCATATGGATGTTTGTCATATGTTATTAGGCAAACCATGGCAGTTTGATTGGCGAGCGGTGCATGATGGACAAGCTAACACCTATTCCTTGACAAAGGATGGAATTTGTCATAAGTTGAAAACCTTGAGGGAGGAAGAACAAAAGGTATGCAGTAATGTAAGAATTGTTTTGGTTGATGGAAGAAAATTTCTAGAAGGTATGAGGCATGAGCATGCATGTTTTGCATTGATCCCTAGAGTTGATAAAGAAGATACTAGTGAGGTACCTGTAGAGGTTTCAAATTTTTTGAATGAGTTTCAATCTCTTATTTATGATAACGTACCTAAAGGTTTACCTCCAGTAAGAAAGATTAGTCATTATATGGACCTGATTCTTGGAGCCAATTTTCCAAATAAGGCATCTCATAATGTGAATCCAACAAAGAGTGTAGAGTTGAATGAACAAGTGCAAGAGTTTTTGTGGAAGGGATTGATCAAAGAGAGTTTGAGTGACCCATGTGTAGTACCTGTAGTACTAGGACCAAAAAATGATGGGGAATGGCGGATGTTTACAAATTCTAGAGTCATCAACAAGATCACCATCAAGTATAGATTTCCCTTGCCAAGGATGGATGACATCATGGATTGTTTGAGTGGAGCTGAGTACTTCACAAAGAAAGATCTGAAGAGTGGTTATCACTAGATTCGGATTAGAGAAGGAAATGAATGGAAGACAATGTTCAAGACTAAAGAGGGATTTTATGAGTGGTTAGTCATGCCCTTTGGGCTAACCAATGTACCAAGCACCTTCATGCGGCTCATGAATGAGGTATTGAAAGAGTTTTTGGGTAATTTTGTCATTGTTTATTTGGATGACATTTTAATTTTGAGCAAGACATTGGAGGAGAATTTGATGCATATCAAAAAGGCTTTTGAGAAGCTAAGACAGAAGTTGTTGATCAATTTGAAGAAGTGTAGTTTTGTGAAAAGAGAGTTGGTATACTTGGGGTTTCTTGTCTCAATAGAAGGTCTTAAGATGGACCCAGAGAAGGTAAAAGCTATCATTGAATGGCCTAAACCAAGGAGTTCTATTGAGGTGAGATCTTTTCATGGTTTAGCTAGTTTTTATAGAAAGTTTATCAAAGGTTTTAGTAGTATTGGTGCACCTCTAACAAAAACAATGAGAGGGGATAGAAAAGAGTTTAAGTGGACTACAGGAGCAACAAATGTTTTTGATATGTTGAAGAAGAAAGTTACAGAGCAACTTGTTTTGGAACTTCCAGATTTCAACAAGGTATTTCAGGTAGATTGTGATGCTAGTGGTAGTGCCATCGGAGCTGTTTTGAGTCAAGAAGGTAAGCCTATTGCCTATTTTAGTGAGAAGTTGAATGATGCTAAGAAGAAATATTATGTCTATGATCAAGAGTTTTATGCTATAGTCTAGGGTTTGAAGAAATGGGGATACTATTTGTTGCCATTTTTTTTATATACTGATCACCAGGCTTTGCAGTATCTCAATATTCAAGGAAAGTTAAATCAAAGGCACTTAAAATGGGTTGAGTTTTTGCAGAGTTATACTTTTGTTTTGAAGCATAGGAGTGGAAGGTCAATCAAAGTTGCAGATGCCTTGATAGAAGGAAAAATTTGTTTTTAGAGATGAATATAGAGGTTGTTGGCTTCAATGAACTCAAGAGTTTGTATCCTGAAGATCCAGACTTTGTAGAAGCTTGAAAGGCTTGTTTGGAACCTGTTATATTGGATAGGACAAGATGGTTGGATTTCCTAATCCAAGATGGGATGTTGTTTAGAGGAAGCCAATTATGCATTCCATAGAGTTCTATGAGAGAGAATCTAATCAAGGAGAAGCATAGTGGAGGATTGGTTGGACATTTTGGTTGAGAAAAGATCATTTCTCTTATCAGTGAGAATTATTATTGGCCACAGTTACAAAAAGATTTGAAGAAGTTTGTACAAAGTTGCAGAGTATGTTAGATGGTGAAATGAATAAGTCAGAATACTGGATTGTATTAGCCATTACCTATACCTAAGAGGCCATGGGAGGACATTAGTATGGATTTTGTCCTCGGATTTCCAAGGACACATAGAGGGCATGACTCCATATTTGTGGTGGTGGATAGATTTTCAAAGATGATACATTTCATTCCATGCCATAAGACCAGTGATGCTGTTCATATTGCAGAGTTATTTTTCAAAGAGGTGGTGAGACTACATGGTCTACCAAAGAGTATAGTTTCAGGAAGAGATACCAAATTTGTTGGTTATTTCTGGAAGACATTATGGAAGAAGTTGAAGAAAAATTTGAAGTTTAGTTCTTTGCACCATCCACAGATTGATGGAAAAATGAAGGTGGTGAATATGAGTTTGAGTAACCTATTGAGATGCTTAGTAGGAGATAAACCAAAGGGATGGGATTTGATTTTACCATAGACAAAATTTTCTTATAAAAATTCTATCAACAGGAGCACTGGTAAATCACCATTCTAGATTGTATATGGGAGTAGTTTGAGGAATGCTTCTGAATTGAGGAAGATGGATAGAGGAGAGAAGAATAGTGCTGAGGCTGAAGATTTTGCTGAGCACTTGAAGAATTTGCATGACGAGGTGAAGAAGCATATCAATAGATGAACTCTCAGTATAAGGCTAAGGAAAATTAGAAAATGAGGTATAAGGAGTTTCAGGTAGGGGACGAAGTCATGGTTCATTTGTGAAAGGATAGGTTTCTAGTTGGTACATACAATAAGTTAAAGATGAAGAAGTTTGGACCATGCAAGATCTTGAAGAAGCATGATTTAGGAAATATGTATGAGGTAGAGTTGCCAAGTGAGATTCACGTTTCACCTTTGTTTAACATTTCCAATTTGAAATAATATCATGAAGGCTCATTAAGGAGAATGAATTGACAAAGGCATAGTGGAACATTCCGACACCTACGTAAAAAAAAGAAGAGATAGAAGAAATTCTAGATAGTCGTGTGGGTAGAAGCACAAGAAATAGGCAATATGAAGAGTACTTGGTGAAATGGAGAGGAAGGCCTATTGAATATTCATCATGGTTATCTGAAGTTGAGGTTAACCATCTTGGTTTCCCTCTAACACCTGGGAAGTGACATGGTCACTTTTCAAATTACCTTGTGTGTTTGATGCAGGAGCATCCAGTGGTGTAAGGGCAATCTTGCATCACCCAAAAATATTGTATTTTCATTTTTTTGTAGTTTCCTTAGTTGTCTTGGGGCCCATGGTGACTCATGCAGTCTTTGGGATAGCTAGAAGTTTGAAACAACCAAAATAGTCACCTGCTATTTTTAGTAAGTCGACCTATTTGGGTCGTATGGACACAAAAATTGACCCCAAGGAGTGAAATCAAAAAATAAGATTTTTGGTGAAAGAATCATCTCAAAATCCTATACCGTTTGGAAGATATTAAATTTTCATCCTATGGAATTTCTCTAATGAAGTTTAAAATTGAAAAATTGAGGCCCTTTATCGCCTTGGAATAGGGTGTAAAATCTCTGATCTTTTAGATTTGGTGAAACATGGCTGTAGATCTCTTCACAAGCTTTCGAATGATATATTACAATTGAAAATATGACGGTCAGATCAAAAGTTATGGCCCCGAGAAGCTGCCCCACTAAAAAGTGAATTTCATTAAAATATCTTCCTAGGAAAGAAATCAAATGATGGGACTTTTGGTGCCAAAACAAAAGGGAAAGTACACTTTCTAGAACATTCTAGGGCGGTTATTGGGTAAAATAAAATGGTTAAGTGGGGGTTGTAGAAGGTGGCTCCATTAGTGTAGATTGCGGCTCCAAATTATAGATTTTCTTTGAGAGTTGATTTTGCTGTAATGAACCAAGCCCATGAGGCTATAACATTGTAATTTTATTTTTTGAAAATAATTGAAAGTGAGTTATTTTATGTATTGCATATTTTGTGTTGGTATCTATTGTTGTGTTTTGTGTGGTTTTCGAGAGGTGTATCCCTCATCAAGTGGCATTAGAGTAGGTTTTCCTGAGTGTGTAAATAGATCGCCGAACATGAGACAGTTTGCACCAAGACATGTGGTTGCGGGTTTTTGAGAAAAGTGATCAAAATGCCTCCACGAAGAAACCGTGGTGGTGGAAGAAATGTTATTGTACCAAAAGAGGGTTTTAGAGCCCTGCAAAGACAAGTTCAAGCACTGCAAGAGGAGTTGTGTTGAGGGTTTGAGCCAAGAAGAGGAGATGAAAGTGAAGATGAAGTTGAAAATGAGGAACAGTTCAAAGAAGAACAAGATGCAGTAGATACAAAGCAAGTTAGATTATTTAAGGCCATCTCTAAGATTTGGAAAAGGCCAAAGATCGATGTTTCTACATTTTCTAGAAATCTTAACCCATAAGAGTTGATTGATTGGATCAACGATATAGAGGAGTACTTTGAGTATGAGGAGGCAGAAGATACTTTGATTGGATCAATCTTGAATACTTTACAAGTAGCACAAGAATTGGCCATAAAGGTTGAATATGACCTTCTTAGTGTAGGAATATGGAACAAAGATTTGTAGAAAAGCAAAGCACAAGGTAATCCCACTACTACTGATCCTATGGTGCAAAAGTTGGCTAATGATCTACTCTTTTTGAAGAAGCAACTTCCAAAAAATTCTCCACCTCTGTATCAAGATATCCCTAGGAGGAATTACATTCCATTTCAACAAAATAGACAAGCAAATCTCCCACCTCCTCAACAAAGATTAGCTATTGAGCATCCAAGCTCAAGTAATCACAATACAACTATGCGTAATTTTTACTTGACAACAGATCATGATGGTACTTCTTGTCCGAAGATGGAAAGGTTCATGCAAATGAACAAAAATAATGAGAAAATTAAAGAATATATTGCTCTAGATGAAGAAACCAATCAACAATTTGGCCAACCATCAGTGAGTTTTCTTGAATATGAGTCTGATAATGAAGAAGAAATAGTGCAAGATATAAATAATCACTCTTGCAATTATTTCACGAGAAACCAACACCAAGGATAAGAATATAAAGCCAAGGTGAATGTCGATGCCTCTTTTAAGGTTGAAGATACAACCCCTAAGTGTATTCTTTCCAAAAAGAAGAATCAAGAAGACCCCATATCATTTGATAAAGTGGAGCAATGTATGAAAATTATTGACCCCCCTCTCAGCTCCTTCTGATGAATCCTTTGATTTCATTGAACATTGTAAAAATATTGTTCAAATATCCCAAATGGAGTATCTAAAAACTAAGCCTCACCAATTAGAGAAGTTAGTTCAATGTATTAAAGGAGACTCTAAATCTCCCAAATGCATAGCTCATCAGGAATGAAATGAGTTTGAGAGTAGTGATAGTCAAGTAGAACCAGTCCCAAATGATATTCCTATCATAGCTTCAGCCAATCCTGACAAACCATACCCATTTTACAAATTTTTGTGCATTACCAGGTGTAACCTTAGCAACTTTATAAGTGATTTTGGAGCTTCATATAATGTTATGCCATCTAAAGTAGCTCATGAATTAAGACTTTCCTTAAAAAAACCCTTTGGAAAAATCTATTCTATGGAATCAAAATAGGTACCACTTGTAGGTCAAATCAAGGATGCATAAGTTGCCTTAGCTACATATCCATAGAAGAAGTTGAAGCTCAACATTTTGTAGCGAATATTTCGACAAGCTATGGTATGTTACTGAGTAGAAGTTTTTGTAAAGATTTGGGTGGTGTAATTCAACTGGATTGGTCTCATGCTTTAATACCTCTTGGTGACAAAAAGGTCCACCTTAATCTTGAGCCCAAGGCAAAATACACTATTTTGAAGTTAGATGACCTGAGATAAGAAATTTTATATGTTGAAACTGGCCCTGGTACTTACATGCTCACTTCAAAAGAGGAAGAATGCATGAGATTCTTGCTCTTGATATTTCTTCTAAAATTTGCATCATGTAGTTCAATGGAAGTTCTTCTTTTGGTTCAAGTGCAGGTATTATTCTCATTTCTCCTATAGGAGAAAAGTTTCCTAAGGCTTATAAGTTAGCAATTGAGACGACTAACAACATAGCAGAGTATGAAGCCTTAGTGTTGGGTCTATAGTATACTAAAGAAAAGGGGATTAAAAAGCTTAAAATTACAGGTGATGCAGAGTTGGTTGTTAACCAAGTTAGGAATGGATTCCATTAAACCAATAACAAAAGGCTCAAGAACTACAAAATAAAGTGTGCAACGATGACATTGAAGGTTTTGATGCCTTCTCGATTCATGTTGTTCCATGGGAGGAGAAATCAAAAGTAGATTGTTTAGCAGTATCTACTTCTTTCTTGATCCCATATATTGCTTTTGAAAAAGATGTGTATTTGATTGATCTGATTTATAGATCTAGTGTGCCCGAAAATAATCAAAATTGGTAGGTTTTTGATGATGATAAACATATTTCTTTTCTTGAAAGAAGTGGTTATTTTTCCAACTTGTTTTTTGAAGGTTCTTAGGTTTCATAGAAGAATAGTACAATAGGAAAGTTAGAAGAAAGCCTTGAAGTGATGCAGTTGGAGGGAAACACAATTCCTAAAGGTTTAGTTTCATTGAAAGAATTCTTTGATAAACAATATTGTGGTGTAAAAAGTAAAGTCAGTGAACACATAGATGATTCTCCTCCATATGTAAAAATTAATATTGGCTCTAAGGATGATCCTAAACTTATTCTTATTGGAAAATGTTGTTCTGCAGAGGAGAGATTGAAGCTAATTGCTTTACTTAGAGAATATATATGTGTTTGTATGGTGTTACAATGATCTCAAAAATTTCATGGATGGAGGGTTCAAACACCACATTTCTCTGAAAGTCGGAGCTACCCCATTCAAGCAAAAACAAAGACAATTCAATCCGAAGGTAGTGGATACCATTTTTTAAGAAGTAGATAAAATGTTGAAGGCTAGAATTATCTACCCTATCCGCCATTCCACATGGGTGGCGAATATTGTACTTGTAAGGAAAAAGACTGGTGAGATTAGGAGTTGTATGTATTTTCACAATTTAAATCAAGCTTCTTTAAAAGATAACTATCTGCTTCCCAACATGGATCACATCTTTTAGATAGTTTTAGGATCTGAAATGATGTCAATGTTAGATGGGTTTTTGGGTTATAATTAATTTAGTGTAGCTCTTGAAGATCAACACAAAACTACATTTACAAGACCATGGGGTACCTTTGCTTATAACATAATGCCTTTAGGATTAATGAATGCAGGAGAAACCTTTTAGAGAGAAATGGAACTATCTTTTGTGATTTTTTAAATAAGATCATTGTTATTTATCTAGATGACTTGACAGTTTTCTCAAAGAAGCGTGAAGATAACATCTATCACTTGGAATGTGTGTTGCAAAAATGTCGACAACGAGGTATTTCCCTCAACCCAAAGAAGTCAATTTTCGGTGTTACGGAAGACAAGTTACTTGGACACATCATGTCTAAGGAAGGCATTTGCATTGATCCTGAATGAGTTAAAGCAATTCAATAGTTGTCTCTGCCTTCTAGTAAGCAGTGTAAGGTCGTTCTTTGGCAAAATAAACTTCTTAAGGAAATTTGTGCCTGATTTTTTAAAGAAAACAAAATCTATTGTTGACATGATGAAGGGTAATGTTATTTTTAAATGGATGAATGCAGGCAAGAAAGCATTTAATGAGATAAAATTTGTGCTAGCGAATGCTCCAATGCTATCTTATATCTAGATTTTTCTAAGGAGTTTAACATATATACATTATGATTCTGAAACCACTGTGCCTTCTATGTTGACACAATATAATGAAGAACAAGTGGGAGCACCTATCACTTTCATGAGTTTTCCCTTAAAGAAGCATGAATTGAAGTACTCTTCTATTGAAAAACATGCAAACTTTATTGTAAGAGTAGTGAAACAATTCAGATCTTATATCCTTAATGCTTATTCCACTATTTATGTGCCTAATACAACTATAAAAACTATTCTCACCAACAAGAAATTGGTACGAATAAAAGAGCTTCATGGATCACCAAAGTGCAAGAATATGATGTTGATATCAAGCCCACTAAGTTGGTGAGAGGAAAAGGTTTATGCAAATTGATTGCAAAGAATGAACTAGAAACACAAGAATAAGAAGAATCTAAATTACCCCTTGTCCTCCTTGTTGGGGTAATGGACATGAATGGTTTTCAGACATACCATATTTTCTTATATATGGAGAATGTCCTAAAAATTTGTCTCCTAAGAAAAAAAGGGTAATTAAATTAAGGGCAACAAATTATATCATCTGGGGTGATACTCTATACAAAAATGGAATTGATGGTACTTTCCTTAGATATGTAGACAAAGAGAAACAAAAGAGACTTCTTCAGTGCTTGCATAAGAGGCTTGTAGTGGTAGTTTCTCATCATTTGTTACAACATTCAAGATTCTTTGGAATTATTTTTATTGGCCTAGTTTATTTCGGGATGCGGAAGAATGGGTGAAACGGTGTGAATCTTGTCAACAGTTCAAAGGAAAGGTAAAGCTTACCACATTGCCACTAAAGCTAGTTGTGATTGAAGAACCATTTCAACAATGGGGTCTTGATTTCATTGGCCCAATTCATCCAAATTCCAGTGCTAATCATACTCATATTCTAGTGGCTACAAATTATTTTACAAAATGGGTGGAGGAAGCTCTAGTGAAACATACATCGTTAGAAGTGGTATGTAATTTCATTAAAGAAAATATCTTAGTACGGTTTGGTGTTCTGCATAAAATCATCACTAATAATGCCACTAAGTTTTCTTCCCATGAAATATTGACCTTTTGTTACAAGTATGGGATCATGCTAGCTCACGCTTCTGATTATTACCCTCAAGGAAATGGCCAAGTGAAGGCTAATAATAAGAATATTGTTGCAAATATGCATAAAATGGTTGATGAAAATAAAAGAAATTGGCACAAGAAGTTATATGATACCTTACGAGAGAACAAGACGATTGTGAAGAGAGTAATTGGGATTTCTCCATTCCAATTGGTTTTTGGAGTAGAAGCTAAAATATCCATTCCATTAGAGCTTGCCTCTTTACATCTTCAGAAGGCACTGGAAGATTATGAATTTAAAGATGCATTAGAAAAGAGAATCTTGTACTTGACCAAAATGGAAGAAGAAAGAGAAGTTGTTGAAAAAATCAAAGAACATCAACTTCGAGTGAAGAAATTGTTTGACACAAAGACCAAATCAAGGCAATTCAAAGTTGGTGATTTTGTTTTATTGTGGGATAAACAAAGGGAATCAAAAGGAATGCACAATAAATTTGATTCCTTATGGAAAGGTCTATTCCAGATTAGGCAAGTCTATGGAAAAGACTCATTCTATTTGGCCTATCTGGATGGTACACATTTGAAACTTCCTTATAGTGGCCAATATTTGAAGGTATCTTATTAGTGAAGCAAGTGTCCCCTATATTTTTACATAGGTTATTTAGGAGATTTTGGTTATGTTTCTTTTCCTATCATGTGTGTGCCTCATTTTGTGTCTTGACATGTCCCCTTGTAAAGTTTCTTTCCTTTTCCCTTTGTGCTTGTGACTCTATTTCCAAATGGATAATGCACTAATCTTTTCACCTAGAATCTGGGTTTATCTTGTGTCCTTTGTAGTCCTTGTCCCCAGTCAGAGCTAGTTGTTAACCTAGTTTTTAAACTTGGAAAATTTTAATCTTTTGAGTCAAAATCCTTGCATTGAGAGCCTTCTAGTCAAAAGTATCTCCTATCATCCAAAAATCTAGAGTATCTTGCCATCTTGAAGAAAACTCGTTAGTTGTCCCAATCACAAGCCTTACAAGCAATGATGCGGATTGGCAAAATTCATGAAAACAATTAAATTTGAAAATCAGTGTAATCTGGTGCAAATTTTTTCAATGAGAATATTTATGGGGATATTTTGACCAATATGACCAGTTTCCAAGTTGTGGTAACTCAGAAGTTGGTAAGATATTAAAAGTTCTTTTTTTTGCAATGTGATCCATGAAAATAATTAAATCTAAAGTTATATTAAAGATGGAGCTAAAATCCTTTGCAAGGTGGTTTCTAATGTTCTTATATGCAATGTGGTCAATAATGAAAGGGATTATTTGATCGACAATTTGGTCCAAGCTATCGATGCAAGTTTCCAAGTCTTCTTCAAACATCGAAAAAGGTGGACAAAGAAATACATAGTTGTTTTTATTAACTTTCGACCATTTCATATGTTAATAAGTTTGTTTTGAATGCTGATATAGTCTTGATCAGAAATTTTGTGAAGGTTCATAACTACCCTTCAAGCACCAATGAGGTTGTGAATAGTTGTGAAAACACTAATGGAGGAAATGGTATTGATGCATAAACCATAAAATAGGAATTTTAAAAGTTGTCTTTACCTCCAAACACCAATGGAAAAAACAAATCAAATACCCATCGGTTATTATAGGCAAGTTAGTAACCCCTTTCAAAGTGCCGATGATAAGGGCGAGCTCAGTCTTATCGGAAATTCTATCCATGCTACCAACCATTCATACAACACCGATGAAGAAAGTTTATGAAGAATTTTGTGAGGGGCCGATAGCATAAGTAGTTATTACAACTACGTAAGAGTCGAACGATTGTAAAATGGAATTATTTAATAAGCATCTTGGTCTAAGTTAAGAACTTAATACTAAAGTATCGATAAGCAATAGAAATTAGCCATTTCACAAGAGCCTATTGGCACTTTCATGTTGTTTGGAAACTCTATGCAACTTAATAACCCATTTCAAAGCACCGATGCAGCTTGTTGATTCATTATCAAATATCGATGTCAAAGGGAAGTTTAGTTGATTCACATGGGTTATAGCGACTTCTTTTCAAGTGCCAATTCTAAAAGCTCACTAAGTGTTATCAACAATCTTTCCTAAGTTAATAACTATTTACATTATGCCAATAAGAAAAGACTTCAAATAAGTCTACAAAGGTTGAGAATAATGCCCAACTCATGCATGTTTTCAAAATCACATTGTGCCTATTAAAAACACTCAAACTGTAACATAACTATCACTAAAAATAGGCATTCGAAATATGGACATAAGTTTTAAAAGGAAAGCTTTTGAAGCTTCCATACCAAAATCAAAGGTTGGTAGCAATACAGATTCATCTCTCGAAGCATAAAGGAGGAATAAAGATTATGTTAGAAGATTTGAAATACAACTAATCTGTTAAGCATGCTTCTAAAATATAGAAGCACAACCAGGAAGTAGGCAAGTGTGGTAAGGATTCAAACATTGAGAATCTTTTTGCAGATGTGTTTATAAAGTTTCAAAGCATAGACAAAACACATAAATTTTTGAAAGAAAATCATTCCATGCAATGCAATAGAGCTGTTTGTTGATGCAAGGCTTAAGTGTCACACACTAAGCTCTGACCGGTCAATACTTTTCTAACCTTTTACCTTTTCCGTTGTCTTTTCACCGTCACCGTTGGAGTGAGATGTTTTTGTCCTGCAGCATTGTCACAGCATTGTAAGAGTACTATCAGCAAGGCCGAGTAGCCGCTAACTTAATAATTTATAAATAATTTAGGTTTTACAATAAGTTTATGCTGCACATCATTGTCAGAGTACTATCAGTAAGGCCGAGTAGCAGATAGCCGCTAACTTCATAATTTATAAATAATTTAGGTTTTACAATAAGTTTATTAATAACATTTTGTTTCCACAGTCCATGATCATTAGTAATCAAGATTTCTGGATAAAACTGTGTGCGATTTTTTTCATCAACGTTTCGGATCATACTCCATGATCCATCATCAGGATTGACTTTCTCATCTTTTTGGTTTACGTGCCTCACAACCTTCCCTCACCACCCTCTCCCCTATTTCTTTCCAAGTCTGCTATCTATTCTTCATGTCTTGACTTTCTCATCTTTTTGGTTTACATGCCTCACAACCTTCCCTCACCACCCTTTCCCCTATTTTTTTCCAAGTCTGCTATCTATTCTTCATGTCTCTCTCTATCTGCTAATCATCCTGATGATGGATCATGGAGTATGATCCGAAACGTTGATGAAAAAAATCGCACACAGTTTTATCCAGAAATCTTGATTACTAATAAGTTTATTTTTAATATTAAAGATGATAGTTAATTAAATAATAAAAATAATTGATCTTTATTGTTATATAAATTCTTATTTATATAAAATATCTAACATTTATTTATTCTTGTATTTACTCATCCTTCAATATTGTATCAAAATGGAGTTTATTTTTATTCCCTAGAAAATCTTTTAATCAATTTATTTCTTCAACTTTATTAAAACTCCTATAACATTTTTAATTGATAGTTACATGCTTTGTGAGTATAATAATGGATTTAAAGCTTACAAGTATAATATTCATAATAAGAATTTACATTGAACCATGGATTAAATTTATATTAAAGGGTTGAGTAAAAGATTTGATATTGTATTTCTTAGTAGTTAAATTTTCAAAGAATTTTTATAGATTAAAATATTATATATTGTTATTTCCTTTAATATTTTAGAGTGTATTTGCATTATTGACTGTTATATAGATTTATCAAAAAAATAACTCTATAAATAAATTTAGTATTTATTTGAATTTGAATTTGAAATAGACATTTTAAATTAAATTTATATCTAACCAATCCAACATTAAAAATATGATAATTAATTAAAACCTTAATAGTATAATTAATTTTGCAAGCCTTAAATATCTTAATGAGTTACCTTAATATAGTATATCCATTAATATTATGGTATCCAACATTTAACAATATTGGTTATACTAATGGTGTCATACTATAGTAAATTAATGGATTAAATATTTAATAGAATTATTGTAAGGTTATTATTTTTATTTATTGTTAAGGCTATTATTGTATAGATTTAGTATTGAATAGATTTTAATAATTTTAAATAAATGTTGGATATTTTATATAAATAATAGTTTATGTGGGATTAATTAATAGTTAGTTTTGGAAATATGTTTTTGATAAGAAGTAAGGTAATGTTTCAAGGTATTTTAATGAGTACAAGATTTGACATTGCATTCCTCAATGGTTAAATTTTCAAAGAATTTTAATAGATTAAAATATTACATATTGTTATTTGCTTTATGTATTATTTTAGATTGTATTTACATTATTGATTATTGTATAGATTTATCAAAAAAAAATCTCTATAAATAAATTTAATATTTTTTTTAATTTGAATTTGAAATAGATATTTTTCATTAAATTTATATCTAACCTGTAAATGCATTAGGATCCAACATTAAAAATACAATAATGGATTAAAAACTTAATAGTATAATTAATTTACAAGCCTTAAATACCTTAATGGATTACCTTAATATAGTATATCCATTACTATTACATAGAAGATGGTATCCAACATTTAACAATATTGGTTATCCTAATGGTGTCATACCATAGTAAATTAATGGATTAAATATTTAATAGAATTATTGTAAGGTTATTATATAGATTTTGGTATTTAATAAATTTTAATAACTTTAAATAAATATTGGATATTTTATATAAATAATAGTTTATATGGGGTTAATTAATAGTTATTTTTGGAATTATGTTTTTGATAAAAAAATTAAGGTAATGTTTCTAGGTATTTTAATGATTGTATATAACCATCTTCTATGTGTCTATAAAAGGGTTGGGTAAAAGATTTGATATTGCTTTTCTCAATGGTTAAATTTCCAAAAAAATTTATAGATTAAAATAGTACATATTGTTATTTGCTTTATATTGTATTATTTTAGAGTGTATTTGCACTATTGACTATTGCATAGATTTATAAAAAAAAAGTTCAATAAATAAATTTAATATTGGTTATCCTAAAGGTGTCATACTATAGTAAATTAATGGATTAAATATATATATATTTTTTTAATAAAAGGAGGGTAAAAACTTTATTGAAACATAACAACAATACAAAGTCCAAAGAAAGAAGCCACAAGGGGCCAAAAACAACAAGAATTAATTCACACCCAAGAAGCACCTCATATCCTCAGCAACCCACTCCTTAGAACATGGGCCATATCAACAGGGAGATTGCTCCAATCATCCACAGACCAAGAATCAGTCTTTTCTGACGCCCATCTAGCCAGCTCATCAGCCACCCTATTCCACTCCCGCAGAATATGGCATAAAACAATGGACTCCAAGGTAGAGCACAGAGAAATAATCTGTTTGACAACCACAGCCAGCTGCCAATTCGCATCCTCCAAATTTTGATTATTCAACATATCAATAACCACTTGAGAATCAGCTTCACAAACAATCTGCCGCCATCCAAGGGAAACCGCGCGCTCAATCGCCAAGAGAATAGCACTTGCCTCCATAAGATTATTAGTTTGCAAACCACGATACATAGAAAAGAAGAAAACCACCACTCCAAGGCTATCTCTACCAATACCACCAACCCCAACATGCCCAGGGTTACCCCTAGATGACCCATCCGTATTAATTTTCAACTCCCTTAGAGCAGGCGGGCACCAAAATCCCTCATGAGCAACCCTCTCATGCCCTCGCCTACAATGCACTTTGCTCAAAATACACTTCTCCCCTGTGGCAAGACCTAGGGCATTTACAACACCCAAGTCCCCAAGATCAATTGGCATAGACAAGTCACACTTTGCAATCAAAGTCTCCTGCAAAGCCCCAAGAATTCGCTTCCAAAGTTGCCCCATAATCAATTTTTTATCCAAGAATATTCTTCTGTTATGTTCCAACCAAATTTTACAAACAATCAAACTAGGACCAATGCTCCAAGCAATTTTAAGAAAAGAGGTTGTAGTAGGAGAAGAACCCTATCTCTTCCAAAAACCTCCAAAGAAGAGACATGGCAACACGGTAAGCTCCAAAGATTCCACCAGTGATGCTAGATAGTCTTAACAAAAGAACACTGAAAAAAGAGATGTGATAAGCATTCATCATGTTGACCACATAGAATGCACATGGAGGGGCCCTAGAACCCACGTTTCCAAAGATTATCCCAAGTAAGACACTTACCTTGAACCACGAGCCAAGAGAAAAAATTACACTTAGGCCAAGCAAATTTATTCCAAACATGCTTCCACCAAGAAACCTAGGAGCTTCCAAAAACATGTTTATCCAAAACCTGATAAGCAGAGGCAACCAAAAATTTGCCTTTCAAGTCAAGACCCCAAGCAAGCACATCACCCCCTTGGAGAGAATTACAAACACGACCCGATAAAATCTTAGCAAGCTCTTGACGATCCTCCATCGCACCACCAGGAGGCCAATCCAAGGGGCTCTTCCACCTGGACACAAAAATTTGACCCAAAGATTGTTGAGATTTGAAATCTGCTACATGACTTCAACCCGCCTCCACTAAAATCTGGCACAAATCTTGGAGATGGGGATGAGATGACACAATGGGTGGGTATCCATCCCAAGAATCATGCCAGAAAAGAGCATCTTGACCCCCATTACAAATCCAAAAAAGTCCCTGTTTAACCAGCTTGGTACCATGTTTAAGGGTACTCTAGATCACAGAGCCTTTCCCCTCCATACTAAACCTTGCTACCTCCCTACTTTCTACCGCCCCCAAATATTTGAAGGTCAGAATTTTAGCCCAGCACATATGTTGTTGAGAGCACCAACGCCAATACAACTTAGCAGCCAAGGCCTGCCCATTCAAATTAGTCTGCTGTAAACCAAGACCCCCCTCCTGCTTTGGCTTACAAACAACATCCCACTTCACTAGACTCCATTTTCTATGAAGAAGATTACCAGCCCACAGAAACTGACAAGACAATTTCTCGAAATCTCTAATAAAACTTGAAGGAGCAGAAAGAACAAAGCATTTATAAACAGGAAGAGCCTGGACCACCGACTTTAAAAGAGTCACTCTACCTGCTGAAGAAAGCCACCTGCAAGTCCAATGACTGACCAATCTTTGAAACTTATCAAGAGTCTCTTGCCAAAACCTTTTGGGGAGAGAGCGAACAACAAGAGGGATTCCAAGATAGGAAAAATCAAGCGAACCAATCTAAAAATGAAGGATACCAGTAATTCTCCTTTGAATACCCTTAGGAGTGTGGAAGAAATATATCAAGGACTTCCCCTCATTTATGCGTTGCTCAGAAGCTACCAAGTAACTGTCCAAAACACTGCGCCAATTGAGAGCCTCCTCAACCTTAGCCCTGCCCATCAAGGTAGTATCATCTACAAATTACAGATGAGACTGAGGGGGAATACCATCTCCCCAACTCCATCCCTGAAGCAAGCCACTAGCAACCTGAGCACGAATGAGTCTTCCTAGGCCTTCCGCAAGGAGGATGAATAAGTAAGGAGATAGGGGATCTCCCTGCCTAAGGCCTTTAGAAGCACCAAACAAACAAGTGGGCTCACCATTGATAAGCACCGAAAAGGAGGAGGAAGTGACACAACTCCTAACCCGTTCAATCCAACCCTCAGCAAAGCCAAAAGCTCCAAGGATTTTAAATAGAAAGCTCCATTTAACACGATCATATGCTTTAGCCATGTCCAACTTGATAAACATAGATTTATCTTTTGAGGATTCCATAGAATGGATGGCCTCAGCAGCAATAACCACCCCATCCATGATCTGTCTTCCAGCAACAAAACCCCTTGCTCTTTAGAAATTAAGTCATCAAGCCAAGGCTTTAGCCTTTCCGCAATCAACTTAGTAATAATTTTATACACAACATTACATAGAGCTATAGGCCTAAACAAATCCAAAGAGTTAGCTCCCATCTTCTTAGGAATAAGAGCTAAAAATGTAGCATTCAGGGACTTCAACATTTGTTTATGCATAAAGGATTCTTGGACAACCTCTAAAAGGCCCGATTTAACAACTTCCCAGAACTCCTAAAAAAATTCAATGGGGAATCCATCAGGCCCAAGAGCTTTACCTTTCTTCATCTGGAACACAACCTTCTCAAGCTCCGACAAGGTAATAGGAACAAGCAATGATTCATTCATTTCATTAGTCACCAGCTTCGGGATACAATCTAAAATTTTAGCTTCATCCTCCTCCGCAGGAGGCGAATCCTCAGAGAAAAGGGTAGAGAAATATTGAATGTATTCAACTGAAATAGAGGCTGAAGAGAACAAAGATTCCCCATCAGGCAACAAAATAGAAGAAATAGCATTACCTTGTCTCTGATCCTTAACTGAGTTATGGAAGAAAGCAGTGTTTCGATCCCCAGCCTGGAGCCATTCAATACGAGACTTTTGTTTCCAAAAATCTCGTCTCTTAACTCCCATTCCTCAAGCTCTTTTGTTGTAGCAACCTCTAATAAACTCAACTCCTTTGAGAGGCCTTGATCTTGAATTTGTCTAGTAATTAGGTCCAGATTATCTCGTGCCTTTTGCTTTTCCTGAAATAAATTACCAAAATGCTGCCTATTCCATCTTTTCAATCTGTATTTAACATACTGGAGCCTCTTTGAGAAAGAGTACATGGTAGTGCCATAAGCTGGCTTCCCCTAATCCCACCAACCAGGGAGCAAAACATGAAGAGATTCATCCCTAAGCCACATGAGTTGGAACTTAAAGGTCTGTCTAGCACACCGTTGAGGCACATCAACCACTAGCTTAATAGGCCAATGGTCAGAACCACGACCATCCAAAATTTCAGAGCTAGTCAACCACCTGTCCCCCACCCAAAAACTAGACACCAAAAATCTATCAAGTCTTTCAGAAATAGAAGCATCACCAATTCTCCTATTATTCCAAGTAAAAAGACCATTGCCAGGCTTGATATCCACAAGATTCAAAGTAGAGATATTGTCCTGGAGCAATAATGCAGAAGCCTCCAGCCTTGCAATACCACCTCGTTTCTCTGCAAGCTCCGTGATAGCATTAAAATCACCTGCAATAATCCAAGGATGGTAGGGAAATAAACTGCGAACTAAATGAATGTTGGACCACAAAAGTTTCTTGCCCTGCAACTCCATAGGCGCATACACATTGGAGAAGAGAGAAATTTCCCCTGACATAAAACAAGAGGCCACCATGGAAAGGGAGGACTTAAAAGACACCCACCAAAGGGGGCAGATCTTACGCGGGTTCCATAAGCACGCCACCCTGCCAGAAGACCCTTGAGCACCAGTGCATTGGCATCCACCATTCCCCCATAACTTAGGAGCTAAATCCATCATACCCTCCACAGAGAGCTTAGTCTCTTGCAAAAAAGAACATCAGGCGAATGACACCTAATCAAATCCCGAACAACTTTTTGTTTGGGGCCATTGTTCAAGCCCCTTACATTCCAAGAGAGAACTATCATTTCGAGGGGCATGAAAAATGTGAATCCAGAGTCATGACTGACCCCGACTCTACCAAAGTCTCCCCTATCATCTTAATCTTTTCCTCATCCTTCTTCCTTCCCAGCTTAGAAATTTTCTCCGGCCCCCCCTTCTTGAGAACTTTTTGTAGAACACCCAACTAAGAGGACGCCTTAATATTCTTCTTGCCCACCTCCAGACCAACTTTCTGCAAGAGGTGAACCTTATCCACACTATCTTTCACTACCTCAGAACTACCACCCAACTCATCCTGAACCCCCATTTGACGATCTGGCCCTAGAGCCAAAGTTCCATTAGCAAGCGGAGCCATAATCACCTCTGAGTTGAGTATTATCTGACCAAGATCTTTCTCGACTTCATCTAAGGATGGCGCTCCCATACCCCCCTCTTGTTGGGGAGCAAGCATTGCCTCAACCAAAGGGCCATGCTGTTCAATATCCAAAGTCCCATGATCTAGATCCAGAAATCCTGGGTTCACCTCCTACTAACTAAGATCCTCCAACACCTCAAACCTATTGAAGGTGTCCTCCTCCTGCCTGTCCTTCAAAGTCCTTTTATGACCTTTATTTCTATTTTAGCCTCTAACGAGAATAAAACCATCTTCCCAACCACCAGAACCCTGAATGGGGTCCTTGCCCTTATCCACCCTAGGTGGATTAGCCGAAGGTTGAGAAGATTGAGCCTCCAAAGGCTTGGCCTTTGGACATCTGCGCAGGAGGTGACCATACTCATGACAAAAATGACAACGGAAGGGAAGTGTTTCATAATCCAGCTGTTGCACCCATGAATAATCTCCTGCACTCACTTCTAAAGAGTCTGGCAGTGGCTTACTTAAATCAATTTCTACACAGAACCGGGCAAAAGTCATTACCTTTTTGAATTGCGTTTGCTGAGACGAACCCACAGGTTTCCCCAGCTTCGAGGCTAATAGGTACAACACATCCTCTCGCCAGCATTCCACAGGGAGCCTTGGAAGATGAACCCAAACTGGAACCCGATTCGGAAGTTCCTCCGCCGGGTTGAAGCCAGCATGCCATGGCTTAATGAATAAGCCCACCTGGTTATAAAAATACGGGCCCCCTTCAAAAATCCTATTCCGATCAGCCAAGCAGTCAAATGTAACCATGAAGTAGTTATTTGCCAGGAGGCGGATCTCCATCTCTCCCTCAGGCATCCATGTCTTTTGAGCCCACATATCCAAGAATTGCAAAGAAATTTTCAAACCTAAGAATTTGCAATAAAGAGAATGCCGTGCATAATAATCAATGTCTTTAGCCAACATCTCCATTGGAATGACTACATTCGGCCTCTCTTTACACCGTTCGAGGCACCCATTAATCTTTGGAATTCTAGGCCCCCCTGCCGAGCCCATCTCGACTTTCTCAGGTTCCACCGAAAAAAGATTATTATAAAAAATCTTCGAACCCTGTGGAGAGGGTTTCGAACCAAAAGCAGAGCGGAAGTCCATATTGGGACAAACCCTAGAAGATTCTCTAGTATCCATCAAAGAGCACACAATGCAAAAAGAGCAAGCAAGGCCAAAATCAAAACCAAGAGCCCTTCGATGAAGGCACACTCCACTAGACACCAAGATCACAACCCCACAACCCCAGAATACACACCTGCTTCAAAAGAAAAGAACCTCCCCCCGAATAGCGTAAAAAACCCACCCCCAAGAAGCTCCAGAGAAGAAGAGAACATATCCGACCTCCAAACACGCATGCAACCACCAAAAGACCACATGCAGGTCGTGCCTAGATGGCTGCAACCTCATGCAGCGCTTGCAGAGCCATCCAACATCTCAGGAAGAAAAAAAAAAAAGGATTAAATATTTAATAGTATTATTGTAAGGTTATTATTTTTATTTATGTTATTATTGTATAGATTTAGTATTTAATAAATTTTAATAATTTTAAATAAATGTTAGATATTTTATATAAATAATAGTCTATATGGGTTAGTTAATGGTTATTTTTGGAATTATGTTTTTGATAAAAAGTAAGGTAATGTTTCAAGGTATTTTAATGATTTTATAAAACCATCTTATATTTTTCTATAAAATGTTTGAGTAAAATATTATTAAATTTCCAAAGATTTTTTTTAGATTAAAATGTTACATATTGTTATTTACTTTATGTATTATTTTAGAGTGTATTTGCATTATTGAGTATTGTATAGATTTATCAAAAAAAAAATCTATAAATAAAATTAATATTTTTTTAATTTGAATTTGAAATAAATATTTTAATTAAATTTATATTTAACTAGTCAAGATCAACATAAAAAATATGATAATGGATTAAAACCCTAATACTTAGTGGAGATTGAGAGGGGTGTGTAATGCCCTTACTTTGTACTTTTTGTTTGAATTTGAATAAATTTTTACCCCTCTTTTAGTTTAAATCTATACAATAATAACCTTAAAAATAAATAAAAATAATAACATTACAATAATTCTATTAAATATTGTATAACCAATATTGTTAAATGTTGGATACCATCTTCTATGTAATATTAATGGATGTACTATATTAAGATAATCCATTAAGGTATTTAAGGCTTGTAAATTAATTATACTATTAAGTTTTTAATCCATGATCATATTTTAATTAAATTTAATTAAAAATACTCTTTCAAATTCAAATTAAAAAATATTAAATTTATTTATAGAGTTATTTTTGGATAAATCTATACAATAGTCAATAATGCAAATACACTATAAAATAATACATAAAGAAAATAACAATATGTAATAACTTAATCTATAAAAAAATCTTTGAAAATTTAACCATTGAGGAATGTAATATCAAATCTTTTACTCAACCCTTTAATACACACATAGAAGATGGTTTTATACAAGCATTAAAATACGTTGAAACATTACCTTACTTTTTATCAAAAAAAATATAATTCCAAATATTACATATTAATTAACCTCATATAAAGTGTTATTTATATAAAATATCCAACATTTATTTAAAATTATTAAAATCTATTAAATACTAAATCTATAAAATAATAACCTTAAAAATAATAACCTTACAATAATTCTATTAAATATTTACTCCATTAATTTACTATAGTATGACACCATTAGTATAACCAATATTGTTAAATGTTGGATACCATTTTCTATGGAATATTAATGGATATACTAGATTAAGGTAATCCATTAAGGTATTTAAAGCTTGTAAATTAAGTATACTATTAAGGTTTTAATCCATTATCATATTTTTAATGTTGGATCCCAATACATTGACTGATTAGATATAAATTTAATTAAAAATATCTATTTCAAATTCAAATTAAAATAAATATTAAATTTATTTATAGAGTTATTTTTTGATAAATCTATACAATAGTCCATAAAAATACACTCTAAAATTATACATAAAGAAAATAACAATATATAATATTTTAATTTATAAAAATTCTTTGAAAATTTAACCACCAAAGAATGCAATATCAAATCTTTTAATCAACCCTTTAATATAAATTTAATCCATGGTTCAATGTAAATTCTTATTACAATATTATACTGTTAAGGTTTTAATCCATTATTATACTCAAAAACCTTTAATTATCATTAAAAAATTAAAGATGTTATTGGAGTTTAATAAAGTTAAAGGAATAAATTGATTAAAAGATATTCTAAGAAATAAAAATAAACTCCATTTTGATAAACTATTAAAGAATGAGTAAATATAAGAATAAATAAATGTTAGATATTTTATATAAATAAGAGTTTATATAACAATAAAGATCAATTATTTTTATTATTTAATTAACCGTCATCTTTAATATTAAGAATAATAAATAAACTTATTGTAGAATTTTATAAATTATGAAGGCAGTTGCTAATTTAGCCGATAGGCTTCTTATTGTGGACTTGCCAGTCCACAGAAGCCCGGAATACCTGTCTCACACCCGCAAAACCATTTAATCCAACCAGTAAACCATGTTCAGATTCATGAAACTCCGGTTCAACCCCCAACACTCATAAATTAATTCATTTATGAACCAACTGTTCAATCGATGAATAGATCTTGCAGGAACAATATTCATCATGCCGTGCACCGAATAGATCTTGCAGGAACAATATTAAGGAAAAATATAGATCTTGCAGGAACAATATTCAGGAAAAATATTCATCATGGCATGCATTGAATGCAAGTACACTCCATACACTCCACCGTATGAACACTCCACCCTACAATTTAATTTCTCACCACCGGAATAGCTGTCTCACGCACCTGCATACCATTCGACGCACCTGTATACCATTGGATGCCCCCACCATGCCATTTGACGTCCATCAGAAGTTGTAAATTATCCGAATCATTGACAACTTGTGTTACTGTGAAAAGAAAGCCACCTCCATTAGAGCCAAATCTGAACAAGAATCTGGTAATTAGCTGATAGGATTTTATTGTGAGCTTCCATTTAGGCCAGCATACCTGTGTCATGCCGTGAAACCTGTTCACGGGTACCTGAAAACAATTTTTAGGGTTTGCTGCAGATTACTTTAGCTGGCGTGTATACCGTCGAATAAATGTAGGGTCTACATAATATTTTCTTCTTCATTCTCCCCATTTATCTCATCGGCATCGTTGACAGCACAACACAATTTGTGCAGAAGCTTGAGCTAAATTGCCTGCCATGGTGCCTTCTCCTGGAGTCGGGCCAAATGGGAGCAGAGCTGGGCGAAACAAGAAGTGGGTCTACGTTTGGGCGAATCAAGCCTCTCATAGTACTCGATACACATGTGTTTATAATTTTCTTAAAAACATTTAGGTTCACAATAGAAAAATCACCATCACCCATCCTCAAAATGTACAACTTCATCCCTTGAAAGAGCTTATTAACCAAGGATTTAGCTTAGCAAAGGTTCCCAAAAAAATTAAGACAATTTTTATAGTATATTCTCCAGAAAAATATTTAATAACATGGAATTTTATTTGACATGGAATTTTTCAAATAAAACCTAATAAGCCTTCTTGAATTTCTATCCAACATTACCAAACCATCTTATTATTTATTGTCCTGATGGAAGCCCTCTTAGTGTCTTTAGAACATTATCCCACGTTTTTTTCATCCTTGCTAGCCACATACTCAACTTACACATCATCCCCCTCTTCTAAATTGAACTTTCATGCTCTTAGTTGTAGGGTCACTTCAAAGACCTTATGGTTGGTTTAGTGACCTACCCTAGTAAGACGAGTGACCCATGTTCCAAGAGGGATGACCCTATCATCTTTGGTTGATGTGTGATTCTTTGAATTTTGACAATTTCTCTTCTAGTTTTTCTTTTTATTGATGGTCCTCTTGTAACGTACCCATTGTTTTTACTATGTTTTACTCACAAGTTAAAGTCTATGCTACAACATTATGAGCCCTATTTTTTTCCCTTTTCACATGAATAATAAGATGCACATTTGAAACATAACCATTCCAAACTTTCCCATTGCATAACGTAGAATCATATCAATAATTCAAGCAACTATTTCACATTACATAATTGCATGATAATATTTCCCATTTACAATTTCTCAACAAGAATAGAGTTACATGTTTACATGCATAGCTTCTATGTGCTCAATGATAAAGATATATAACAAAGTACAATGGTCTAGATGTCCCCAATGTTAGTGCACACCTCCTAGATGATCCCATCATTGGTGTATACATTCTAGGTGTCCTCAAACTGGCACTACATCCTCAAATCCTAGTCACCAACTGTATGAGGGAGAGCATCAATAAAGTGCCTTTTCACCAACCATGGACTTACTATTGTCCCCCACACATCTACCTAACTGGTAAGATAGCCCTAACCTTCGACAAAGAGATTGGTTTGGTAACCCCATAATCCTAACCTTCCTAATCATAGTGTTGTGTCCTACATATCTAGATCTACCATACTTTGGTTTCCCTGCCTAGAATGCATTCATGGATCACAGTGAATTGACAGTGTAAATAGTGGCTACTTACACTACTTTGGCCAAATAATTCATCACCTAGTACTTCGAGTAAGAGTCATATGTCAACCCACCCTTAAGCTCGATTTTCTATTGACCATAAACATAACACGCATTCACTCTAAGTTGATAACATAACAAATGTTTAACAAGATAAGTCCCTTAACCATGTATTACCCTAACCCTAGGAATATCTAAGATCATAATAAACTGATTATCTAGGATATACCCTTTCCCATAGATTCCTCTAACCCCAAGTATAACCACACTAACCATACATATTCACATACTAGTGTCTAGCTAGGTTACCCCCTTTTCCATGGATTTCACTAACCCAGGGAATAACCATGCTAACCCCTTAAGTTCAAAATGACATTTTCATAAGAGTACTATAAGATAGCAACATTTTCCACCTCATGTAATATCCTTACAGACTTAGCGAACTAAGTATAGTTCTAATAGCATTTAAGCCATGCATATTTCACATAATATAAATGTGATCCTAAATAATAGGGTTTCACTATTTCGAGGCTCAAACAAGAATCTCACAAAAATATTCCTTACTTGGAAGTAACTAAGTTCCTAAGAACAAACATATAATGCATGCAAGACTATTCCAACACAAGAAAATATCTAATTTCATAAGAACAAGCATATCATGCAATCAAGAAACAATATTTTTCAAATGAAGGCATTATATTGAAATAACCTTTCAAACATAAATAATGGAGGAATATAAATCAACATGCTTGGATATAGATTTCCAAATGATATTGTTTCTTTCTAGCGTTAGCCTCCACAACCACAAATGCTATTCCTTGTACGTTCAATTAGACTTTGATTCTAATCTCCTCTTAAGAATTTTCAAAAAACTTAACTCACAAGACAATTCTCTCACTTTCACTAAAACTCTCACAAAATACTTGCACAAAAATTATAGCAGAATAACAATAGAGAAATCAGAATGAGAAGTGTAACAAATGATAGAGAGAGAACCTCTATATATACTAAAATTTGAGCTTCCAAAGGCTATAAACTAGCTAACAATTCTGCCACCTTCCTACTCACATGCAACGACTCAACTAATAAAAATCTTATATTGCATCACATGATAGTCCTCATTCTTCTAATGATTGAGTCGACCTCATGCTTGGTGACAACAAGAATTAATTTATTGGCTCAAGAACAACAATGCCTTTTAGCAGGTTTCCTACTTGGTTTGTAAGTCGACTACCTTATAATTCTACCAACAATACATTGACTGAGTTTTATGGTTAACATATTTCTTTTCCAAATTTAGGCATAGGTTTTAGAATTCTTATTTGTTTAACATTCCTTAGATTTGGAGCCATGTATTCATGTTTTTGTGCCCCATATAATAGTGCTACCAAAAACTTATTCCAATTGTTAAAATCTACATTCATTCTCTTGCAATGTATAAACTATATTCCTACTTCCATGCATGGGTTGTAAGTCTTCATTGAATTAGTCTAACTTTTCTTTATGCACAAATTTTAAACTTAGCCACAATATCGTATATAAGACAACACTATATCATGTGCTTCACTTTATTCATTGTAATTTTAATATGAATAAAAACAATGTTATAATATGTGCTTTCCTTCTCACATAAGCAATGATTTATTAAATGTGCTATGTTAAATACTATTCACTTTCAATATATATAACAAACATTATATATATTATATACTATTACTATATATATATATTATATAATCACGTTCACTTGATTATTAAATATATCTATTGTCAATCGATATAAGCATATATTAAATAATCATATATATACATACATATATACATATATTAGTATATATGTATATACATTTCCATTAATGTACTATATACATATATATTAATATGCATATTATATTATATATATCATTATTTTGACATAGGATCGACACCATCGACAAACAAAGACAAATCTATCTTAGAGTCCATTGCCTGTAGCTCCTGCACACTAAGTACTCGGTGCATGTCAAGGGTACCTTTCCTGACATCATAGGTGACCCACTCATTTTGAATGGGGATCCTCAAAATCCTCCAAACATCCTCAAGGGTAATAGTCGCCTCTCTAGTAGGCAAGTGAAACAAAGAGGTCTCTGAATGCCACCTCTTGACCAATGTAGTCATCATAGCATGGTGTGCTCTAATCTCTAGCATGTAACATATATAATACAATCCAATCACATCAAGGAAGTCCCTCTCTAACTTGTGGAAACCGATAATGAAGTCAAGAAACTGTCATGGCCGACGCTCTCTAGAATAGAGCGGTTTGATAACCGCTTGCAAACATTCAACCCACAATGTCAAAAATTTATAAAAATGTCAAATCACGAGCCTAAAACTGCAAGAAAACTAGCTAAAACATTCATTTTGACAATAGAAAACTTTTCTAGGATGATAGCGGCCCTATTTTACAACGACCCTATTTACTACGATAACAATTGCTTTATACGTAGTGAGCCTGCCACAAGAACAATAGCAGGTACTTTTGGAAATAACATTTAAGATTCTAAAAGATTTACAATACGGTTGGATTTTTCTATAGTAGTTGACAATAGAGACTACTTGTTGTAAAAGTGGCCACATTTTATGACATCGACTTCTTTTTGTGAAAGAAACAAAATTACAAGCTACAATAGTGTACAAATTGAGACAATAGCATTAAAATCCTAGAATTATCGCTATAATCTTAAACCTAGTTCTAGCATGAATTACAAAAATGAGAAATGACGAAAGAAAAAATAGAAAGAGTACATACCACAATGCTTGCATCGACTGGCTGCATGTATTGACAAACTGCTTCAACTTTGTGTGGGGCACCCAAAATCCTTGCCATCACAAATCAAAAATTGTAGCAGAAAGATCTCTAGAGGCAAGAATTTCCTAAGACTCAGAGTGTAAATGAGGAAAAATGAACTCTAATTTCCTATTGTAACCCCCCCAAACCCTAATTTTTACCTTGGGAGTTCCCTCCTAGATTTAAATTTTGAGCACTCATGAACATCCAAAACCATAAACATGAACCCTATAACCTAATTTTTTGTCCTATACACATCTAAACTACAACGAAACCTTGTCGCAATCCCAACTAGAAAAGTAATTTTTCTGGCCAACCTCTCGAGGGGGCAGCCCAATGTCCTATCATCCTTCCATTGAAGGCTGGGGCATAGTGTGACATATTCAAAATTTTCAAATCTTGATCTGAGCATCAAATTCTTTGAAACAATGTTAGCAGTACTTTGTCTCAAAGAGGGGAAAAACGTAGACATGTAAAAATGGCTTAACACATATCATACATCCTGAATTACATTTTTCCATCATTAGCATCATTATCATTTATATAATTGCATTTCACATCATTTTCACTAATTAACCCTATTTGTATCTATTAATTGAATAATCCTCCATTATTTAATTAATTCACTATGTCATCATCTAATTTAACCTTATCTATCCTGATTAATTAAATAAACATAAGTTATTTAATTATGTCACTAAGATACCTTATTCATCTAAATCAATTAAATTGTTATCATTAATAATTTAATTAAACCACTTTCCCTTCTCTAAATTTGAATAATTAAATCAATTATTTAAAATCACTCAACACGGTCAACAAATAAATATATCTTTATTTGTTAAAGTCAAAGGAACTTGTGCATTCATCTCGAATATTAATTAATTAATACATCCTCACATGTCTTGATTGAGTAAATCATGACCACTGATTTCTCAATCTATTTCCTAACTCAACTTGACTTTCTCAATCCCACTAAATACTCAATCTGACTTTTTCAATCCCACCAATCATTCCAATCTAATCCCACAAATTATCCAATTAAAATCCTTAATTGGATCAATCAGAGGAGTTAATTGACCAATCTATTTCCTCTCAACGGTTCTCAACCGTTGATCATGATCTTCAATTATTGAATCTCGATCGTTCATCTGAAACTTGAAAATCTATAAAACAACCTTCTTCCTTCTAAAAAATGATCAGAGAATCTAGAAAATTTCTGTGGAGAGGTCATGCTGAAGTGACTATTGAATTATTAAGAGAAAATACTTACATCTTTAATCACCATTAATATACCTTTTGAAGCTTTTTCACAACAATGGAGGCTTTGTATTGATCCAAGCAATGCAACATCAATACGAATACACTTCGACATCAGATGGTAATGTTGTAATTCATGAATTTAATTTATTATCTCTTTTATGATTGCATTGCTTGTTGAATTCATTGCTTTATAATTTCATTTCATGAGTAGGTTGGGATTTTTCTTTGTTTTGATCTCATTCATTTGATTTCATTGTTGTTTCCTTATGCTTATTCCCCCCCTTACACAATATTATCAAATCAATTATCTTTTATTGCATTCCAAACACATAATTGTTACATAAAATCTAACAAGAAATCTTTTGGGAAATCTTGTTCAAAAACACATATGATCTTATATCATTCGACTGCTGCTAGAACTCCTCCTCGACAAGGGATCCCACTATATAAGGTTAGAGGGCGTCCAATTATTCATGAATTGGAAACAAACTAAAGAACATATGTCAAATCTTCCTCAAGAATAGGAAGAGGACTAAGTCTCAAAATAGAAAGTAATAACTACTGAAACATGAGTATAGAAATCAAACAAGGATTCTATGCCCAACAAACTTAACATATATAACATAAAATGTGCTTAGCAGAATAGTTTTTTCATAATTCATAGTCCGACTGAGAATATAATTCTTCTCCTAGTTGTCTTATTAGTAGATAAGATTAATACTCCATGACTCATAACCTTATTAGTAAATGATCACCTCCATATTCCTTTGAAAGTGGTCACACTACAATCAGTTGAATCCTTTGTAACAAACTGTAATCCTTATGCTATGGGTTGAGAAGCTCATTGCTATGGGTTGATAGATATATCACTACAAATGTTAGTCTTATTTTCTAAGGTATTCTCATTATTAAAAACCCTAAATTAAACATAAAATCCTACTAAACTTCATAAATATTCATAAATCATACATACACATATTAACATAACATATTTCCATTCCAAATTCTTAAAACTACATAAAGTTTATATAAAAGGTATGGAAGGTCTTGGTAATGTCTTAAATATTATTAGAAAGTAATGATAAAAAATATGAAACAACAAAAGAAAACTAGCCAACTATAAACATTATCAGATGCTCAACTCAAGATCATAATATTAATATTTTCTTAGTGATAAAAAAGATAATTAATTTTCTTTGATATTTGTGATTAAAATGATGAGTGAAAGGATGAATTTATAGATATTTGAAAGATTGGATTGATGATGGAGATTTAATCAAATATCAAGAATTAACATGAAGAGGTGGATGGGTTAACATAATTTACTGATTGTCTATTCCCGCTCTCTCTTAGCTCTAACTAGGTTGTGTTCTGATCATTTTCCCATTTCCCTCTCAACAAAGTTGTTAGGAAAAAGGAAACATTTTCCCTTTATATTTGAAAGAATGTGGATTAATCATCCTAATATTAGAGTTAAAATTACCTCATGGTGGGATATTAGGGTGGATGGTTCAACAATGTATAGAGTGTTGAAAAAGCTTACCTATGTGAATTGGAATGTTTAGAAATGGAACAAGTCTTCTTTTGGTCAGATCTTTAATGTCAAAGCCTGTATTAAAGAAATTTATGTTTTACAATAGTATATTCAATCCTCTAGTTATGATCTTATTTTTATTCAACAAGAGAATGTTCTGCTTTCCCGGTTGCATAATAGTATTGCACGAGAGGAGGAATTCTTCATCCACCTTAACACTTGCACTATCAACAATCTTCTTCAACCTTTTTTTGTAACATTGGTAGGCCTTGCTTCTCGTAGATTATCCAAGGAAGATTCCTTCATCAGATCTTGCATCAAACTTTCCTAAGTTTTCTTCATCTCTTCTAATACAATACTTGCTTCCAAAAACTCTAAAATATTTCATAGTAGGAGGTTTACCATACCATAACTCATAGGGAGTCTTTGAATTGCTCACTCTTGTTTGAAATTTGTTAAGAATGTAGATTATAGTATGAATTTATTCTCTCCAATAGACATCCAAAATATTAACTTCCTTCACCATTGTCCTATCTGCTTCTTGAACTGTTCTATTTTTCCTTTCCATAACTTCATTCTGCTGAGGAGTTCTAGGGGCTGATAAATGCCTTCTTATTCCATGATCTTCACAAAAAAATTTAAACTCATTTGAAGTAAACTCACCACCTCTATCAAATCTCAAAAATTTTATTTTTAGATTCATTTCATTCTCAATCATAGCCTTAAATGCTTTAAACTTGTCTAGCACTTCAGATTTTTCTTTGAGAAATGAAACCAAAGCCATTCTAGAATAATCATCAATTAATAACATGAAATACCTGTCACCACATGAGCTTCTAATTCTGGTAGGTCCACATAGATCTATATGCACTAACTCCAAGGGACTTGTGGTAGAATATTTATTTGTCTTGAATCTTGTCTTTTTTTGCTTTCCAACTTGACATTCTTTGCAGATTGCATTGATAGGATTTGTAATATTTAACAAATCTCTCACGGAATTAGTAGAACTTATCCAAGTACTAGGCTATCAAATTTAGTGTGACCCATTCTTCTATGCCATAGAAAACTTTCATTAGTTTGAGACATAAAAGCACTTTGCACCACTACCTTTGAGTTGATAGACATTACCTCATGTCCTTGTTCTAGTAGCAATCAAAATATTGGAGCTTATTTTTTTGATTTCACAACCACCATTCTAAAATACAAGATTATATCCTTTGCTACAAATTTTTCCTACACTTAAAAGATTATGCCATAGACCCTTGACATAAAGAACACCGTCTGTATTATGCTTGCCATCAAGACTAATTGAACCTTTTCCACAAATCTTAGCAAATGTATCATCACCAAAATTAACAAGACCACCATCATACTTTTCAAGCTTAAAAAACTTACTCTTATCACCTGTCATATGATTTGAGCATCCATTGTCAATGATCTAGCAATTCTTCTCCTCTCTAGCATGAAAAGTAGTCAACATAGTTCCTTCAATGTTATGACCTATTTTCAAAGCACTTTCCTTCACACATCTTTCAAGATTAGTAGAACTGGTTCCAACATTTAAAGCCATGAACAAGCATTCATCACTTTCTTCATCCAGATAATTTGATTCTTCATCATTAGATACACCATTGTCCTTCTCAACATAATAGCTCTTCTTGAAAAATCTACCCTTATGATCCTTTTGTATTTATATGCAATTCTTCTAATTTACCAAAAATTAAATACCGATATCTAAAAAATGAAATTGGGAATTCAAATAACAAAATACAGACATTGAAATATTCAAATTAGAGCCAAAAAGGGTTGGTCTAGGGTGTGGGGCACCCTGGACCAAACCCATTTTTTTTTAGGCCCAAAGTGTCAGGGGAAAATATTAAATGCTTTTTTAATTCCCATTGTTTGATTTTTTGAAGATGTTTGTAAAATGGGAAATTAAAGAAATAATTAGGTCCAAGCACATAGGGGGGAGCTAAAGATAATGTGAAATTGTCAAGGGTGATAATTTTTGAAGCTACAGTTACTTGAAACTTTAACCCATTATTTTTTATCTTGCCCCCCTCAATCTTTAGGTTGTGATAATGCACACACACATGTATAGTAATGGAGGTTTGATAATAGATAATTAGGAAACATGATCAAGTGGGAAGTGAGTTAGATATCATCAATTACAGATAAATTCTAAGCTAATATGGTCACCTTTACTCTCAAATAACTTTTTGACAAGACCAAGCCAAAACTTGTATGGTTCAAAGAACATAAATATTACAATTACCATAAGATAAAAGGCCACACCACCAATAAATGCATGAAACTTGATCAAATACCTAGTTGATCAAGGATACATTGAGATAGAAGGGAGCATCTTACCATCACCCAACAAGAAATTAGGGATATGCCGAGATCAATTGAAGGTCTTAGGTTTAAAAATAATTATTTAGGGTTTCAATTGAAGATTTTAGGGTTTCAAAATTGAACATTTTAGAGTTTAATTGAATATATTAGGGTTTCAAAATAGTTGTTCAAGGTTTCAAATAAATGTTTTAGGGTTTCAAAATATTTATTTGGGGTTTTGATTGAACATTTTAGGTTTTCAAAATAGTTGTTTAGGGTTTCAATTAAAGATTTTAGGGTTTCAAAATAGATGTTTAAGGTTTCAATTAAACATTTAGGGTTTCAAAATAGTTGTTTAGGGTTTCAAAATAGATGTTTAGGGTTTCAAAATAAATGTATGGTTTTAAAATAACCATTTATGGTTTCAATTGAATATTTTAAGGTTACCAAAAAGTCATAAATTTCACTATATTGATCAATTAAAAAATTAATGATCTAGTATTGAAAAATACATGTTAAATAGTAAATTTTCTAAGGGGTTGGGTGTACCAAACCTCCACTCCAAGCCACGTGGTAGTTTGACTATAATGATTACTTCTAAACTCGTTATTTACCATTGTTTATATTGATGGGAACCTTGTTGAAGCTGACCAAAGAGCATTGTGTGGACCATGTTGCTTGGACAATGAAAGCGAAATGAATTTTGAAGTCATTTTGTTGTTTTTACTTTTTTAAAACATTAAAATAATCTATATTTGTTCAAAGTTCATCTTCAAACGTATGCAATATTTTATATTTTTTAAATAGTTAAAAGACACCTTCAAATGAAGGTTACCTTTATTCGAAGGTGCTTTTACACTTCCTTCGAAAAAAGGTACTTTCGTTCAAAGGAAAACCCTTCGTTTGAAGGTTTTTGAATTGTTTGAGTACCCACCATTTTCAAAAAAGTTGTGGCACACAATTGGGACTCACTATTATGAGTTCACCCAATTCTCCCCTTCAAACCTCTTCTTACATTGGTGTTAGGTCCTCATCTAGAAAGAAATGTGAAACTTTTAATAAACCTCTTTTACTTAAAAGTTGTTTATTGTCATCTATTGTCATCATAACAACTTTGATAGGTCTATTACTCTCTTCCTTTATCATTTCAACTCTCTTTTATTCATAAATTTTTCCTTTCTATTGCAATGTGTCTCTATGAAAGACACTAGAAAGATTAAGTGTGATTTCAATTTATCCATAATCTCTCACTTCTATAATAATTATATATTTTTAGCTTATCATTCTTTCTTTGTGTTCTCTTTCTTGCGATCATGGTTTTTTGTGTTTGCTTCCATTGCCTTATATATTGACCCTTTCAAAATCTATGCCCTTGATTTTACTACCTTTAAGAAGTTACTTGTGATATTTTCTTTCATCTTTTTGCTTAGTGTTTGCTTCTTGTTGTTACAACTCGATTTTGTTTTACCAATAACTTTTAACTGTTTACGTTAAAATGCATTTTGATATCTAATGATGATTATATGTTATTTAACATTATGATGAGATTAAATGCAATGCAATGTATTTTAATTTTGATGATGATTATTATTGTTATTGAATAAAGACTATGATAATGATGTGATTAATAAAGGGTAACTATTTGATTTATTTCTTAATGAAATGTGGGATTAATTTACTTCCCTCCAAAGGGAGAGGGAAAGTATCATTGGAGAGAGGAATATAGACTTTGGAAATAACCGTCCTCTTTGTCAATTTTTGTGAATGATCTAAGTTGTGTCAATTCGAAGGATTAGGTCTAACCTAGTCGAGTCTTGGTTTTTCATTTTCGTAAGGAAAAATAAAGTGATTTATATGTTGTGAATCAAATTGTTATATAGATTTTCCAAACGTTTTTTTTAATCAAGTCAAATTGATTATTATTAAATTGTATTAAATAAAATACATATATAATATATAAGTGTATATATATAGAGTTATATAATTGGTGAAATAAATATATATTATATATAAGATAGTTGTTAATGTATTGAAAAATATTTCCATTCTCATAAAAGTAAATAATATTTAAGTAAATTAAAATTATTACTATGCTAGCTTTGAGGGGCATAATAGCCTCCATCAAAGGCATGATCAAAGAGAATAAAGTCTGGCATTTAATCCATATTTAATGGCCACCATAATGACATGCTAAGTCAAGGAGAAAGATAACTCCTAGACAAAACATACCTATGTTATATATGTATATAACATAATATGCATACCCCCACATCCCCCATCCCACACAGTGGACAAAAAGACACCGACAGAAAGACTTGATGGATGCAATCACGTGTTAGATGCCGGAAAAGGATGAGCGGCAGTCAACAAACCCTAAATTTTTTCCACATTTTATTTTGTTTTGGTCTGCCATTTTGTTCATTTCGTTTTGCAGTTTTTGGAGAGGGAGGCAACGAAATGAGTTACAGGTAGCCATGAGGAGGATGCATGAGCAGCGAAATGAGTTATAGCTAACCATGAGGAGGAACGCGCAAGTAGGGAGATGGAGTTACAGGCAACGAAAAGAATGCAGTGACAACGACCGAATCACAAACGTGAGGAGGCGACAAGGGTCGAATGAAGGCGAGCAACAACCAGTCGAACGCACGTGAGCAACAAATGACGAAGACCGAACGAACGTGAGAAACATGAGGTAGGTATATCCACCATTATTTGTGCCACTTCACTATTTTGTAGGGATTGTGAAGTAGCTGATTGAACTATGAAATGGGTTTTGTTGAATACAATAAAAAAAAAAAAACTATGAAATGGGTTTTTTCTGAAATAGAAATAATTTTTTTTTTTTTTGGATTTTTGTTGGGAGAAGGGTTAAAATTTAACATGCTAATGTTTAATCATAGTTCAAATTCCTCATTTCTGAGATTGGAGGTATTCACAACTTACACAACAAAGTTCACACATTTCTCATCAAAAAAATTCTGGATCTTCTTAATCACAAATAGTTTTCAAATTTAAAGTGTTTAACAGTTTGAATGGATTCATCCTTAATTCCATGTTTACAACTGTTATTGACAAGCATCGTCAGTTGATGCTTTGCAAGAAGGGAAACCATGTTCTAAACTCAATATTTTTCTCATTATTACTTGTCTATAATGTCGTCCTTTCAATACACGCCCTTGCATATTGTTCGTATTATCTTATCCTGGATGCACATTTGACCCAAAATAATAAATAATCAAAATTCGAGTTTTGATTATTTATTATTTTTTGTCAAATGAGCATCTAGTATGCAATGTATTTTGTTGTCAATATCTTATTTGCATTATCTTCTTGAATGTGTTTTTTGTGTCGAGGGTTTTTTATTTTTTGTGTCCTTTCCTATTGTATTCTATTTTTCCAATTTTGCCGAATTTTGGAATGGAGAAAAACCCCAAAAAATGTGGTCTTAGAAACCAAAAATTGAATTTTGGAATGGAAAAAAACCCCAAAAAAGTGGCATTAGAAACCATTATTTGCAAATAGCAAAACGAGGTGCCAAGAATGTAATGAAATTGGAAAACAATAGGTATTATGAAACTTGTAAGGCACAGTGTTATAAATTGTTTTGGAGGGTTGGAAAACACACTGTCCCATTTCGGTTAGTTCAATATGGAGAGTTTTATTTCGTTATGCTCCAAGAACAAATTTCATTTCACTTTCTTTATCTGATTGGATCAAATAAATTGGTCGCATTATTTGCAGAGTTGGAAAACACACCGTCTCCTCTCAGTTGCAGAGGATTTTACAACACTATATGGGTTGCCTGTTGCTTAACACCTTATATGGAGACAATGTGTTTTCAAACACTATAAATAATGTCAGCATTTATTTGGTTGAATTAGATGAGGAAAGTGAAATGCCATTTCAATCTCATGTTACATACATAGGTGCTTTTTGTCTATGAGTTAGCTTTCTCCATTTTGCAACATGGAATGTTACAAAAAAGTATGGATGTCTTCAAAATAACACCTTCCTTTCATTGTTGTGTTTAAATTTCGCATGATTGAAAAGAAAAAGTGCACAAAATAATTGCAATTTGGAAAACACAATGTTGGGTTTCAGTTATTTGAATCTCCTTGTTTAAATGTAAAGGGTTGTCTCACGGTGGGTTGCTTGCTTTTGAACACGTACTGTTTTGCAACATTGAATGTTACAAAACAATATGAATGTCTTCTCCCAAAATCATACTGCATTGTTGTGTTCAAATAAAATGCTTGCATTATTTGTAGTTTTGGAAAACACACTGTCTTGCTTCTTAACATCTACGATTTTGCAACATGGAATGTTTCAAAACAGTATGAATGTCTTCAAAATCACACCTTCCATTGTTGTGTTCAAATAAAATGCTCACATTATTTGCAGTGTTGGGAAACACACTATCTCCTATCAGTTGTTCCCTCTACTACTAGTATATTATATGAATCGACCTTTAATACTAGTATAGTATACTGTTGGTTTTTGTGTAGCAGTTAGCTTCTCCCCTAGTGGTATACTATACCAGTATTGGAGAACCTAACTCCTAGACAAAAAGCACCAATGTATGTATCATGATATCGTACCCCCCATCCCCCATCCCATGTGGTGGACAAAAAGACACCGATGAAAAGACAAAAAGACTTGATGGATGTCGTCACGTGTTAGACACCAGAAAAGGACGCATGGCCGTCAACAAACCCTAAATTTTTTCCACATTTTATTTTGTTTTGGTCCACCATTTTCTTCATTTCATTTTGCAATTTTTTGGGGAGGGAGGCACAAGCAACGAAATGAGTTATAGGAAGCCATGAGGAGGGATGCGCGAGCATTGAAATGGAGTTACAAGTGGCCAAACCAATGCAGGAATAGAAATGGAGTTGTAGTGGTGGAAAACACACTGTCTCCTATTAGTTGTTCCCTCTAATACTGGTATATTATATGAATCAGCTTTTAATATTGGTATAGTATATTGTTGCTTTTTGTGTAGGAGTTAGCTTCTCCCCTAACGGTATACTATACCAGTATTAGAGGCCAATTCATATAATAACTAGTATTTAGACAAAAAGAACCTATGTATGTAACATGATATCGTACCCCCATAGTGGTGTCTAAATGGTTTTGAAACATTAGGTGGGTTGCAGTTTTGTAAAACACATTGTTTTGCATCCTAGAATTTTTGAAAACAGTATGTATGTATTGAAAAGCTTGGTGTTATTTAGACCGTAGGAGTGTGGTGATACGCACTATTTTCTAGACAACCAATAAGGTATTTGGCTTTAGTGCGTAGAGGGTTTTACAACATTTTGTGTGTTGGAGGTTTCGTAAATCATGTTGTCAGCTCACCTTCCACTGTGTTTTCCAACTTGCAATCATACTGTGCATGTATATTTAGATCATATTAAGAAATAGAAACACAATTTTTATTTTGCGTAAGACTTATTATAAGGTACCTTTTCATTACATTTTTACCATCTAAATTACATTTATACTGTTTTGTTAAATTCCAAGTTTCAAAACATTGGTTTTTTCCTCCAAGTCCTACATGTGCACTCCAACCATCAGCTTAGAATGTGCACACATGAAACACAAAGTGTTTTCGCCTTTCTTTCTCCAAACTAAAAACACACACATCATTTTGCCTCGAATTCTCGTGCTAGAAAAAAATATTAGAAAATAACAACTCATACTCCAATTGTTTGTACTGTCTAAATTGCATTCATACTATTCTATAAAATTCCAGGTTGGAAAACACTGGTTTTTCAAAATCTGCAACCCACATAATGTTTTAAAACCCTTTACAAGTAACAACCCAATTGGTTACTCGCCCCTCACCTCAATTTGGTATGTTTTGTGATTGTCTTCAGATCCTTTTGTGAATTAGATAGTAAGAATGTAATGGGATTAGAAAACAATGAGTATTAAGAAATCTACAACCCACACAACATTCTAAAACCCCCTAGACATAACAACCCAATTGATAAGCTGGGAAATCTGAGCTGACACACCTATGTACATAAAGTTGGTTAGAAACCCCTCACCTCAACTCACTTGGTTGTCTCCCTTGCCTGCAAAACCCCCTTTCTCTCCAACGATTCACTTTCAACCTACAAAAGGAGAAAACCCAAAACACAAAGTGTTTTCCAAGAACAATACTTGTTAAATTCTAAAACACATGTCTTAAGCATATCAATTCCCTTCCCACACCCAGTGAATAGATAGCTTCTCACACAAGGGAAAAAAATGCTGGCGTATGTAATGTCCCCTTTTTGGGCGTAAGCACTTAAACCCAAATCTTGCACTCAAAGTATTTCTCAAAGAGACATTAGAAACATTAAAGATCAATAAATTTCGTAATAACATCTAATACGGTTGAAAATGAAATAAACATTACATTCTTGTCCAAGGATTATTCATTTATGCCCTATCACTCTTATGAATGACTCTTCTATATAATTTCATAAGACCATCATGTAGCTATTAAGTGTCTATTAAGATTTCAGGATGAGGTCCTATTGTACCTTTTATCATAATAGAGTCATTATTAAATATAAGCCCCAATAATTGCTGCAAGCATTATTATTGGATAACCATAAATATTGTTTTATATTATTTGTATGTATTGTATCTATTCATCATTATGATGAAACCACGAGTGTATGTACACACATCTATAGTATACATGTAATCTACAAACCCATGTTGTGATAAGCTTGTCACAAAAGCTAATAAATATAAATCACAGGCTTGACAGAGCAATGAAGTTAATAGCCAATTATGTAATTATAAATTCAACAGCTTTGGAATCACATACCTCCATCTGCATATGCCATAAAGGCACCTTCTATTAGTAATTCCCTATTTACTCTCTCTGAGTATATTCATATATCCTTTCTATATCGATAACTTTATATATTACTTACCCCGATCTCCTTCTATTTGCCAACTAAGACTGACACATGTTTATCTTTATGCTTCTTTTATACAGAATAAGTTCTTCCGTTGGAACTTGTTCGGTCATAGCAGCTGTGAAAGTGTTATTGAGGGTGACGGAAACAAGACCAGAGCTCTCCACTATGCATACCACTTGCGACCTTGAAGCGGCCTCTCTACCCACACAGGGTATTGTCACCTGAAACCACGACAGGTATTCCAAGTCTAACTACCACTCAATGTGTGTCGCTCCTGAATATTGCGGATATGCCCTTCGATTGCTGTGGGGACTCAAACACCAAAATGTTGGGCGCGGATGCTCACAGAGTCAAGTTCTTGTAATGATCACTGTCACCTCCCATTCTGCCATAGTCTACAGTCTCTCTAAGTTTCTAAAATGGAACCCCGCGTGCCTTCATTCCTTCAAATCACCTATGTGTATACTATGTTTTTTCCCCTCATTCCTCACTTGAACCACAAATACGTTTCTGAAGGTTGATATCGCTTTGAGGGCAAGCATGCTTTGTTATGTGCTTGGGATCTTTGATAGGCAGTAAGACATTGCCCGATGAGAATCCTTTATAGACTTTATGTTTCCTTTCTCCATGCCACCATGATTTTTTTTTTCTTATGACTCCTATGATGATCCCCTTACATATCTTGGATTGGTCGCATCCTTCCCTGAACGCTAACACAAGAGTCGTCTTCCTTCATTTGACCCGTCCATGGTCATATTTGAAGGTTCTTTCCTTGCTCGATTATAAATCACTTTTTTTCTTATGTTCGATAACCTTATTTGGATTATATATTTATATTTGTATATTTTATATTTTGAGCTATAGAGTTATTCCTATTAGTTTAGAGTATTTAATAAGAGCTTCATCCATTAATATTATAGTATATATTATGGACAACCATTATAAATTATATTTAATTATAATATTATCTATAATGATTATTATTGTATTTAAATTGTAATTCCTCATATTTGGTGTTATGATGATCATAATCATAATCTTATATTATAATATTATACTTAATATTTATTATCTTTGATAATTAAAAATGTTTCCAATATGTATCTTGTATATCTTATTATTTTTAATGTTATTATTTTGGGGACATGACAGCGTAATTCGATGCGATGAGACACCACCTTGCTTTCCTTGCTATGATGTTTCCTTTTGTCTTTCGGTTCCGTCACTTCTATCATCCGTCTGGCGGGCCCCGCACTACGCCATCTCTTCATGTTATGTATGGTACCATGTATGTCATTATGTATGTTTTTGTGCATTTTTGTATGTACATAGGTGTGTTTTGTCGGGAGATTAGTAGTGTCCGTAGAGGGTTTTACAACATTGTGTTGGTTGGAGGTTTCATTAATAATGCACTCACCTCCCATGGTGTTTTCCAACGTGTAATCATTCAGAGTTTTAATGGTTGTTGGAAAACAGTGGGTGTTTATAAAACATTCCCTTTCATTGCATTCCTACTGCCTAATTAACAAAAGCTTTTCAAGAAATTCCTGCCCGTGCTCTCAACCACGTAACTTTGAATGTAGAGAATGAAATAAATGGAAAACCACATTGTGTTTTCCAACCCGCAAATTATATTGTGCATTTATTTTTAAATGATATGACAAAATTGAATTTTAATTTTTTTCTGTAAGTAAGAGTTGCTATAAATTGTGAAGGTGAATGAACTTTAGTACATTGTTACTGTCTACAAACTTTAAGGTTCTCATTAGAAGAATGTTGTCTATACATACTTGCATGTTGGAAAATAGTATGTGTTATGAAACCTGCAACCCAAATATTGTTCTCAGCTTTGAGAGTGTCTTTCTGATTAGAGAATGCAGATGTTTTGTTTTTAATAAGTTGTTTGCAAAATTTGTCTACCTTTTCACATAGGACTCTCATGTCTCCATCAAATTGATTCTCTTTTGTGCACGACATCCTATTCTCCCTTCTTTTCATGTTATGTATGTTTTTGTGTACGGTTTTATTCATTTTTGTATTTATATAGGTGTATTTTGTCGACAGAGTAGCTGCTATCTTTTGGGTCAATCAAGGTGATTGGACATGATTTTTTTGATTTGTTAACCTTTGTTCTTACAATGATCTATGTTTTTTCAATCATTTGTACAAGTAATGGTTCAATTTACAATATTATTGAACAATGGTTATGATACCGATATGTCATTTAGGTGTTCATTGAGATACACAGGATGTAAACAGAAGTCTGATAGTGGTACGTGGTATCATTCTTTTTCTATCTTCTATGTGCTTATTGATTATTGTAAGTTATGGCCTCTTTCATATGTTAGGAGAGATGAGTTTTTTATATATCCAAAATGAACGTTTAGTGCTTCACAGTTCCTGCAGAATGGCAGATATAATTGCTGATATATACTACTAGTGTTAGCAATAGGTTAAATTAGAAATTAAATTCCCAATGTACAGTTTAATATGTTTGTTTATTGTTTGTGCAAGCTGGCATTTTGCACTCACCACAACATATAAATTGTATATTGGTGAAATTTGGAATAAAAAGAATTCTTTGTAGCACCAAATGTCTTTAATTTTCCAATTTAATCTATCGCTAACCCTTGTCTTCCTTCCAGGTGGTCAATATATTCGAGGAATTTTTTTTGAAGAAAACAAGGGCAGGTGGATTGAGAAGGACGGTTTTGGAGACGTGAAGCTTCTGCAGTAAATACAGGTGATTCTAGTTGTCATATCTTGAATTGCAAGTGTATGGGTCAGTTAAACTTCCAAAATTTATTTTTCATTAAGAAGTTATGATATTTTTATAGATGAGATTCTTACTGTGGTGAATGCAAAGAATTTCTAGTTGATTTTTTTTATTCTTCATAAACAAAAACAACTATGTATTTCATATGAAAACCATACATGCAAACAAATCATTTTATTTTGCCATCAATGGAAACCCTTTTTCTTTAACCAATAGACGTTCAATCATTTTTAGAAAACGTAGACAAAACACAACTATCTACATAAAAAAATAACATAAACACACTTGCAACTCCATTTCAAAGGCTGCGTTGGTTCAGCCGCCTCTCACCTGCAAGTCCATTTCAATTCCTGCGTTGTTTTGGCCACCTGTAACTCCATTTCAATGCTCGCGCCTCCCTCCTCATGGCCTACTGTAACTCATTTTTCTACTTGTGCCTCCCTCCCCAAAAAATTGCAAAATGAAATGAACAAAATGGTAGCACAAAACAAAATAAAATGTGGAAAAAAGTTAGGGTTTTTTGACTACCGCACATCCTTTTCTGGCATATGTCTGACATGTGATGGCATCCATCAAGTCCTTTTGTCTTTCCGTCAGTGTCTTTTTGTCCATCGCGTGGGATGGGGGATGTGGGGGTGCCATATTATGTTATATACATATATAACATAAGGTGCGTTTTGTCGAGGAGTTAGTTTTCTCCCTGATAAGCTTTCTCCAACTCCTAGAGAAAAAGGACCTATGTACACACAAAAATGCATGAAAACATACATAACGACATACATCGTAACATACATAACATAAAGAGACGGAGTAGTGCGGGGCACATTAGATGGATGATAGAAGTGACGAAACCAGCAACGAAAGGATACGTCATGGTTAATATGTAAGAAGTACTGTTATTGGAAAACACACTATGTTGTGGGTTTTCTCATTCTGCAGGTTGAAAGCGAAAGGTTGGAAAGCAGTTGGGTCGGGAGATGAAAAACCAATGGAATTGAGGTGAGGGGTTTGTAACTGATTGAGTTGTCACTTGTAAAGGGTTTTAAAACATTGTGTGGGTTGCAGATTTTGAAAAACCAGTGTTTTGCAACCTGGAATTTTACACAACAGTAGGAATATTCATCTCAATTTTTTTTGTTATTTAGACCATAGGAATGCAATGAAAGGCACCATTTTTTAAAACACAGTGTTTTCTAACAAGGATTAAAACTCCGTATGATTGTAGGTTGGAAAACACATTGGGATGTGACAGCATGATTTATGAAACCTTCAACCCACACAATGTTGCAAAACCCTAGATGGACACAACTAATCTCCTGACAAAACACACCTATGTACATACAAAAACACATAGAAATATACATAACTTGAGGAGATGGCATCGTACGGGGCCCGCCAAGGCAGATGATAAAAGTGATGAAACTGGCAGATGGGAGGAAATGTCATGGCCAGGAAAGTGAGGAGGTGTCCTCTCGCATCAAATTGTGTCGGCATTTTTTTTCCTTGTGCGAGAAGCTATCCATTCACTGTAGGAGGGAAGGGCATTGATGTGATTAAGACATGCGTTTTAGATTGTAATGAGTACTGTTCTTGGAAAACACTCTGTGTTCTGGGTTTTCTCATTCCGCAGGGAGTTGCAGGTCAGAGATATATAAGACTATCCAAATTCACCCGAGGGGTGAGTAACCAATTGGGTTGTTACTTGTAAAGGGCTTGAAAATAGTATTTGGGTTGCAGGGTTCATAATACCCAATGTTTTTGAATCGACAATTACACATAGATAGTATGAATGTAATGAAAACGTTTTGGTTACTTACACTAAGAGAACCCAATTGGTTGGTGACACCTTAGTTGATTTTGGATACTTTTATGTATCCCCCACTAGCAATTATATTGACAGTTTGAATGTTTTTAGCAACCCTTAATTTCAGCAAACATTCCATTTCATTATTGTCATACGTTTGGAACAAAAAATGCACATAAGAGTTGCAGGATGGAAAACACACAGGGTTGTAACTCACTTCTGAATTCTTGTTCAATGAGCACTTTCTGTTATGTAGACTATAACAAAACAATGTTTTGAATTTTACCTTCATATTTTATGACAACCCTTACTTTCAGCGAACATTCCATTTCAATATCTGTTCATATGTTTGGAACACAAAATGCACATAACAGTTGCAAGATGGAAAACACAAAGGGTTGTGACTCACTTCTCAATTCTTGTTCAATGACCACTTTTTGTTATGCAGACTGTGACAACAATCATTTGGATGTGTATTCTATTTATGTTAATATGAAATATACCGGAAGGCAATGCCACTTGAAGTCTTATTGTTTATGGTAGCTTGCTTATAAACGAAAGAAAAAGGTTAACATTTAAATCGTTTGAGGTTGACTATTTTTCTCATCATGGATACTTTCAAATGAATAGTCGTATTAAATGCTATTTGTAACAGTAAAAATGGCATTTCACTATCTTCATCTGATTGCAAGAAAAAAAATGCTCACATTATTTGCAGTGTTGGAAAACACACCATCTCTTGTCAGTTATTTGCTTGTCAAAAGTTTTTGTTTCCTACCCACCAAGAATGTAAGGAAGTCTACCTTAAAATTTTGTTTCTTATGATTCAAAAACTATATCTTTCTTACAGGATACAATGCAATAAATTTTGGAACTTTAACTGTCCCGTAACACTTGCAACTTTTTTACATATTACAGGCAACTATGGATGCATACTTCGAAGGGGAAAGTCGAAGAAAGTGGGAGAAAGGGTAATATTGAAATCTACTTTTTAATGTGTATTTTGATATTTTGAATGAATTGGTTGCATGTATTTGAATTTGATATGATGTTTACATTCCTAACATTAGAGGGAAAGGATGGACAAGGAAGTGGTGGGCGCGAGCAAGTTAGTGTCCATTTGGGATAGGAAAATGTGCCTCGACAGGGCAACAAGAAGAAAGGGTGCCTGCGGAGATCGTGCACTTTCCCTTTTAAAGTATGCATTTGTGGTTGGCTATAATATGTGTCGTTCCAGTCACTTTTTGCTCTGATTTTAGAGTGTCTTTGTGATTTCATTTAGAAAATTTCATTTCTATTATGAATATGCTGATTTTGACAGTATATTGGAAAACACACTGTCCCTGGTTCTTTCAAAGGAATAAAGTGGAAGAAAGGGTAATTTTGAAATCTTCTTTTGAATGTGTATTTTCATAATTTGAATGAATTCGTTACATGCATTTGAATTTGATGTGATGTTAACATTCTTCACGTTGCAAGGAAAGGATGAACAAGGAAGTGGCGGGTGTGAAGAAACGTCGCTAATAAGCTCAAGGCCCGATTTTATTGATTCTTGACACTAGCCAGCTCAATTTCTCAATTTCCTTCAACTTCTGTGAAAGAAGCAAAAAAATTGGGCCTCGATTATTAGCGAAGTTTCTTGGTCTGTCTGATTTTGGATTGTATTTCTCCTCCAGAGGCTCATATAAATGTGTTACGAAAGTTGCCTACGTTTTCAGATAAGACTTTCATCTCTCCCCCTATTGATTCTCTTTCTCTTTACTTAGATCTGATGTTGCCTTTTCCTTATATCCATATGTTAATTGTTGAACGTAGTCATTTATATTCATGGGTTTCTTATAGGCTGAAGGTATTGAAAGTGCAATGGTTGAAGTAGAGGCTTCCTCGAACCCTCCTGCAAGTGGAATCACCCCACCATTAGTGCCAAGGACTTAAAGAAGCCTATAAGATTTTATCTGACCATCTCCTCAATTGCACATAAAAGGAACTGTAGGAGAGGATGACAGAGGCTGACAATATTCATTTTCCATTCGGTCTTTGATCATGTAATTATTGAACAATTATGGTGTGGAATTACATTATCTTTGATCATGTAATTATTGATCAATTATTCTATGGAATTACAGTACTTTGGTATGTTTGAAGACTATGGTATTCTGTCAATAGTGGCATTGTGCGATTGTTAAGTTGTATTGTTAATATTTCCATGAAAGCTCCAATCCCTTTGGGGTTTAGGGGATGAGGTCCCCCATTTGTGACCTCACCGGTTCATAGCTCTGGGTCAAAAGTGTTTACTCCTCTTAATTTAAAAAAATGTAAGACAATGTTCTTGCAGATTTCCTGTAAAATTTGATTATAAACACTGTCAAATGCCACCAAATAATGGTAGGCAATGCCACCTCAAGTATTATTATTTATGTCACTTACAAATCCATGTAAGCACATGCAACTAGCACTTTCTGTTATGCAGATTGTGACAAAACAATGTATTCAAGTTGAGCTTCATATTTTTTAACAACCCTTACTTTAAGCAAAACACTCCATTTGAATATATGTTCATATGTTTCAAACATAAAATGCACATATTAGTTGCATGATGGGAAACACACTGGGTTCTGAGAAGTACTTGCAGGATGGAAAGCACAGTGGCTTGTGACTCACTTCTCGTGTCTTGTTCAATGAGCTATTTCTTTTATGTAGACTGTAACGAAACACTATTTCAACTTCACCTTCATATTTTTTTAAAAAACCTTACTTTCACGAAAACACTCCATTCGAATATCTGTTCATATGTTTCGAACACAAAATGCACATATTAGTTGCACGATGGGAAACACACTGGGTTCTGAGAAGTACTTGTAGGATGGAAAACACAGTGGCTTGTGACTCACTTCTCGTGTCTTGTTGAATGAATGCTTTCTTTTATGCATACTGTAATGAAACACTATTTTCAACTTCACCTTCATATTTTTTAAAAAACCCTTACTTTCATGAAAAACACTCCATTTGAATATTTGTTCATATGTTTCGAACACAAAATGCACATATTAGTTTCACGATGGGAAACACACTAGGTTCTGAGAAGTACTTGCAGGATGGAAAACATAGTGGCTTGTGACTCACTTCTCGTGTCTTGTTCAATGAGCATTTTCTTC
>VDFB02332964.1:0-29039 GCA_007258455.2 Sequoia sempervirens
AACAACACCCCGGGGACCGAAGGGCGGGCGGCCGCAAGGAGTTCGCCAACGTTTGATTTTGCACTTCGGCGACGGCGGCGGCGAACAAGACCCGGGAGCCCGAGGGACGGGCGGCCGACGGAGGATCGCGGTCGCGGACAGCGATCCTGGGACGGAAGTCCGGACTCGGACTTCTGGAGCCCGGGGCCCGAATGAGCAGAGACCGGCCGGGAAACCCGCAAGGAAAACGAACGGCAAACGGCCGGCGGGTTCCGGGGGGCGGAAAGATGCCTCGGAAACACCGCCGGGGTGGCAAATGCAGGAGGGAAACCCGAAAGGGGAACCTCGGAGGCCCGGGCCCGAAGGGGCCCAGGGCCGCCCCAGAACGCGAAAGGCCCAAGGAACGCACAAGCCCCCGGAGGGCAGGAAAAACAAAAAGGGAAACCATGGTCGATGTTAGAACAAAATTTTAGGGTAATACCGACCATGCAAAATGCCAAAAAGAGGGGCACGCGAAAAATGAGGTGCCCCGACGTAATCCGACAAGGCAACAAGAAAGAGGGTCCCCTGCCCTTAACGGGTGTGCTCGAGGGGCGTCACGAGCGCCCTCCGTTGAGAAGTGCATAAAAAGCACCATCAATAACAAACAATCAACAAAAACAATGTTATCAAGAGATTACCACATAACCTATAAATGAAATACAATCCAAAAAATCCACCTTGCATTTTCTCCAAGCCCCAAGCAATCCAAAAAATTTCATACTTGAATATGATATTCCAATTTCATTCATACGAAAGGTTGTACTAACCAATTTGCATTTCTTGATAACTACTATATCATTGCTTTGATGCCTAAATTCCCTACTCTCACGTTCCTTGCAAGCCAACCACTTCCACTAGCTTCCACTATTGTCATGTCTACATTAACTACAAATGCCATTGCCAACATCCTTTCAGGCATGCTTGATGTTGATCCCTTTTTATAAGTTACATCTATCGACCCCATTCAACAACCACAACATATGCTTCCCAAGTATCATATTCAACTGTCAGATGGGACACACACACACCCTGCATTGCTACCCACATAGTTCAACGAGCTTGTTTTGGAGGAGGCTTTAGTCAAAGGCTCTATTGTCCATCTCAAAGAATACATTTACAAGAATTTTTAGAAATTCATGTACGTTCACAATTACCTTATTTAATTTGCTTCTTGTTGTTTACACATGTACATAGAGTTCACTTTCAAGGTGTCCTTTTCATTGCAGGGCTATCGTAATTAATAGCTTGGAAGTAATTACAATCAAAGCCTCAATGATTGGAGCTCCAACTACTATTAATCAAGCTACAACCTGTGTGCCCTCTACTAGCTCTCAGGGGCCATTGGCCACCAGTAAAACTCCCAACACCTCACTTAATGCACCTACATTGTCAACTGATAAGCACACAATCACCCCACCTGAACCACATCCCATTGCAGCCATAATGCCAAACCATAAAATTTGGTCCATAGAGGGTCGTGCCTTGAGTAAAAGTCTAATCCATCATTACAAAAATGCAAGTAATGATGGGAAAGTCTTCAAGTTTGATTTTGTGGATAGAGTAGGGTAATCTGCTTTAATGAACTTGTAGATGTTCTACCATGTGATCGAGTCTAATTGCACTTATGTGATCTCAAATGGCCGCATCAGAGTCTAGAACACAAAATATAGTTGTGGCATCAACCCATATGAAATATTCTTCCACAACTCCTCAATCATTAGTCCATCCACTTGCATCAAGTCCACAATACCCACACACAACCATCATATCAAAAGCATTGAATCATTCATGTTATTACCTATTAACTCCCTCGTAGATGTCATTGGTGTCCTATCTATCTCTCCTACATCAACCATTCACAAAAGGGATGGCTCTGAAACAATAAAGTGTACAGGAACAATCATGTACATGTTAGGAAAAACCATTGATGTCACACTTTGGGGTAGCCATTGCAAAATCACTTGGAAGCAACTAGCTGACCTTCCCCTACAACCCAACCCACCAATTATTTTGATCAAAAGCTGTCAGATAACCTCATGGTCTGTAAAATATTTTGATACCATATTTCCTACAACCATTGTAAGCAATCCCAACTTGGTTGAAACCTCAACATTGTAGACATGGTATACCACTACAGGGATTTCCCTTCCTTGCCTCTCCCTCTCAAAGAGCCATATATTAACTGACAAATTTGAAAGTTTGATTCCTATTTCAAGTATTGTGAATCCAAGCTCTCTTGAAAAAAAAAAATGTGTTAAGGCCCGAATCACAAAGCTCCACTTAGACAACTTCTACTACCTGTCTTACCGTCACATGGTTGAAAAAAAAAAGTGTAAGAAAAAGGTTTTGCAGATTAGCCCAAGTACTTTTAAGTGCCCCAAGTGTTTTGCGGAGATGGCTACATGTGATTTTAGCTACATGTTGAAGATGGATTTGCAAGACGAGATAGGTCATCTTCTTGATGTTACCACTTTTGAAGAGCCAACAACAACATTGTTTGGAGTTTGTGTAGAAGATCTGCAACTCCTACTAGCAGAACCTACTGGTGCTAGCCAAATTTTACACACTGTTGTCAACAACGAGTTGCTACTAGCACTGTCCATCCAATCAAATACTTTTAGTGGCCGTGAATCACAAAGCATTATTATTACAACTATTAAGCGAGCTTATATTTTCTATCAAGGACTCTTTTTAAGTACGCTTGTTGTGGCACATGCACTTATCCAAAATTTGTAACCACAACAAACAATTACAAATATAATTTCTACATTTTTGCATTGTTGAATTTGAAAAACATATACATATTTCTATAGATACATGTTTCATGCTTTCTTTTGAGATACAACTATTTCGTAAGCTTTTCCATCATTCAATTGAAAACTATTAGATTACATATTGCATCAAAATTTAGCAGTTAGTGTAATTCCAATTGTGTCGAATATGTTCAATTTTTTATCCCTTTGAAGTTTTACAACATTTACTACTAAATAAAAAAACAAACAAACATTTATTTATTCCTATATCTTGATCTTTACTAAGAACCAAAATTGTCTCCTTTCAATTGATGTTTAAGCCTTCAAATGGTTTTCTTCCAATGGATATTATTGCATACATCCCAATGTCTTTAGCCTTCAATATTATAGTCTTGCTAGTTACCAAAGTTACTTCTAATTTTCAGCCTTTTATGTAAACTTACAACAAATTTCAAATGGAATTGCAACAAAAAAGAGCATGTCGTAACCAACAAGAATGCGCTCGCTACCATGCAAACAAAGACCTCATCAATTCAAGAAGACTTGAAAAAAAACAAAGCATGGTTGATGGCACTTCCACTTCCACACTCCCATCCTCCACTACAGCCTCCTAGCTCCTTCCAAACAATACAAGAAAATGAGCAAGGGCACAAAGAATGGTTGATGGTGCTTCCACTTCAATACTCCCATCCTCTGCGACACCCTCTCGTATCCATTCGACCCCAAACTTTACTCAACCCTTCCTTGCTGCTAGAAATTCTTTCTGTTCTATAGTTGACAAACTTGCAGTCATGACAACTTGTGTAGTTTGCATGGAAAAATATCCAGGTATAAAGAAAATACTAGTTCCTGGACTATCTAATTGTTATAGATGTGCATCTGAAAAATATGGCAATCGGTTCTCCAAATGGAATAACATAGATCCTGGTGAGCAACCTCCATGTTTACAAAGGCTAACTCAAGTCGAAGAGATGCTAATAGCTAGGGTCAGCCCAATCCTTCAAGTCACCTATGGAAAAGGAGGGGAACTAAAATATACTGGGCACACTATTAGCTTTCCTCAAGATATCTCTATGATTGCTACCCACTTACCTAGATGTATAGATTAATTAGACACCTTATTGGTTAATAAAAAAAAAAATCGCCAAGAAGACTATAGCTTTTATGTCAGTAGAGGTCGCATCTGCGAGGCTCTACATTATAAAACCATGCATGACCCATACTACAAATATTTTCAATTAGATGAGGCTGCCTTAGCATGTCTACCAAGTGCTACCACTAGCATTTCTGACCTCCTATCTACAACTACCACAATTACTAGCACCACACATACAAGCTCTAGCAATACCGATGCTATAACTGTCAACCCTACCAAAGAAGAGATTCAACCCTCTACTTCCTTTATAGCTAACCTTCCCCCAACACGTAGAGAAGTCAAAGAATTGAGTTCTATATTTCAATTAGGTCAAGGCCAGCCAACATTATCTATCAACTGGCCACCCCTTTCACCATCTCCCATCAATGAGTACACCACTGAAGGATTATTTGTTATGGATTTCCCAACTTTGTTTCCAAATGGCGTCGCCGCTTTCAAGTGACAATGCAGGAAAGAAGTTAAGTTACATGAATATTCTCTCCACATGCTCAAGTACTTTGATAACCAGTTTGGCCAACACCCTCACTTCAGGTACTTCATCAACATTTAAAGGACTTGCTAGATAACAAACTTGCTGAACAACTCATGCACTTTGGATCATCCATATGTGGAACACAACCATTTTGGAACCGTTGTAGAGGGGAGCTCACTGATATGGTTATCCATGCTGGTTGCCCAATGGTTTTCTTTACACTAAGTGCAAAAAATACAAAATGGCCAGACCTACACAGTATTATTCCATCATCTGTGCCTTCAAATTTGCAAGCCACTTATAAATGGAGAATACAAAATATTGTTGAAAATACACACCTAGCTGCCCACTATATGCATCATAGATTTACTGCATTTCGTGAAGAGGTTTTGGAAAAGCTACTTGGTGCAACCGACTACTGGTACATGTATACTATTGCTACCCTCACCTGTCTATATTTTCTATAGCTAGAATACCTTCTAACCAACACAAAACACCAGATATGAATGGCAACAAAGATGCTCCACACATATCCATGGTTTCCTTTGGCTACAAGCAGCACCTGATATCAATTAACTTCAATGGAACAACCTTCAAGTAGTCCAAAATTCCCTTACCTACATTGACAGGCATGTTTGTTCATGGAACCATCGATCACTACTGTCGAGGAACCAAGCAATTCATCGAACTCTAATTGATGACTGGTCAACATGATGATATTGCAATCCAACCCTATCATTGACTACACTGAACTTGTCAATTGTGTTCAATGACATAAAAAGTGTACCTTACAAATGTGCCTTAGTAGAAAGGGCCAAACCATACAATGCCATTATAAAGCCCCTTGGCCCATTCAAGAAATTTCCACCCTTCCCATTGATGAGTTTGGCTTACCTAAATTTATCGCTGCTCAAAATGATGACTGCTTGAATCAACACAACCCATCTATCCTCTCTATTTGGAGAGCTAACATCGATTGCCAGCCTATTGTCTCCATCCATGCAGTCCTCAAGTATATTGCAAAATATGAAACAAAAGAAAAGAACAAGTCAGAAACATACCACACAATTCTTTCTCATATTTCAACCAATATAGAGTCTGACAAGTTTGCCCCAAAAACTTTCAAAAAAATGCTTACTGACACTCTTGTCGACCATGATATTGGAGCCCAAGAAACTTGCCACCTCTTGCTTAAACTTCCACTCTCCCTATGTAGTAGGACTTTTGTCTCTTTAAATGTCAACCAAAAAAAAATTCAACGACTATGCCTCTCATGCCAATCAACCACCACCTCCCCAAGTAACATTGATGCTTACATGATTCATCCAATTTATTTAGAGGCTATGTCACTTTTTGAGTTCACCCAAAAGTGGACATACAAAGCATCCCAAAAGAAAGTCCAATGGAAAGAGTGCCCCATCAAAGCCATTGTTCATGTCTCACCACACTTCACCTCCATCCCTAAAAAGGATGAAATATTCTTTGAAGCATTTTGTTGGAGTGAACTACTACTATACAAACCATTTTGCAACATTCACAATGAATTTGCAATGCCCAACAGTCATATTATACTGTAACAGTGGGAGAGTTTTGCAAATAGTTACCATCCTTGGCATGTTCTCTGCACACCACTAGAGCCTTTTGAAGCTACAGATTCTAGTTCCTCTTCTATTCTAGAAGAAATAATGCACGAGAAAAAACCATCTGAGTGGCAAGTATTATTAGGCCTATACCCAAGCGTTCCTTTCCAATTTGATGAACTAGATATGATTGGTCATCATGACATTGACTTACACCATGATTGGGGTTCCTCCCAACCAAGTCTCCAACAACAAGTCCATGATACTACCTACATAGAATCCAACCACCCAAAATTTGTACTCCCCCATCTTCCCACTAGCCCTACCCAGCTTGAGTTCTCTGTCCAACAAAAAAAGGCATTTGATATAGTATTCTCTCATCTAAGTATAGGTACTTTGCAAACTTCTTTAAGGATGATTGTTCAAGGAATTGCTGGAACTGGTAAATCACACCTAATAAAAGCCATCCAATTTTCCATCAACAATTCATCCCAAGATTTCCCATCACCATTACTACTTCTAGCACCTACAGGTGTAGCAAAATTTAACATCCAAGCATCAACAATCCAATCATCCTTACGTATACCTATCAAAGATATTTCCCCCTACAAGGCCAAACACTAGCAGGCTTCTAGGAATAAAATGTATTTCATTCACTACATATTAATAAATGAAATGAGTTTCATTGGTCCCAAATTGCTCCAAATCGTTGACAAGAGGCTACGTGAAGCATTCCCCAGCCATAACCAATTCCCATTTGGAGGACGGTCAATCATGCTCTTCGGTGACCTTAGGCAATTACCACCAGTCAAGGACATTCCTATGTATGCCTCTACCTCATACGAGGTGCTCTATGGTGAAGCTTCACAATAGTAGTAACGCTAAACAAAATATTTTGGAAAATAGGAGAGGAACTAGTACAAATTACCTTCTGTACCCTCCTCTACAATTTGCAAAATGTTATACTTCAGTCGAAGATTGGAAAATTCTTATGTCAAGGTCTACCGCATCTTTACCTTGTGCAGATCAAGCTGAGTTCTTGTCGTCAATATATCTTTTCGCAATCGATGAAATGGTCTCACAACATGACTTGTGAATGTTATTATCATTGGAAACACCAATTTCCTTGTCAACTGTAGAGCAACTAAGGGGGTCACCATGCTCCAATCTAGACGAAGAACAACTACAATCTAAGGTCTTCTTATGTGTTCATCAAAAGGTAATGCTATGTTCAAATTTATGGGTGGAAACAGGCCTTGTCAATGGTGCACTTGGACAAGTCCAAGCTATCTTCTACAAGGATAGTGAACATCCACCTTCACTTCCCTTGTTTTTGTAGTTCAATTCAAAAATTACATAGGTCCTACTTGGGATCTCAATAACCCTAAAAATGTCCCTATTGCCCCTATGAGCTATGGTCTCCATCACCAAATTCCCCTAAAAATGGCATGGGCCTTAACAATACACAAATCACAAGGCCTTACACTTGAAAAGGCAATTGTTGACATCGGTAACATCAATCGGCAAGGCCTTACATTTACAACTATTTCTAGAGTCTATTCACTAGCAGGGCTTCAAATCAATCCAACCTTCTCCTTCCAAATATATGCACGCATGAATCAAAGCCCATGTGTTGCTCACCGTAAACAAGAGGAGGATCTCTTACTGGTGTTATCCAATGGAAACTCTTGAACAATCATTGATTCTACACAATCATACATGTTAGCTGCTTTGCCTATGTCATCTAACCTCCTTTACAATTTAATATGCTTGCTATCCTTTCTTATATGGTTTCAAAAAGCAACAACATTCATTTTTCCGCATGTTGGGTGAATGCTGCCATTTGTACTAACAGCTCTACAACTTTCTTTCATTGTCACAATCTTGACAATATATCAATTGACATCACTCAATTAAGGACTTCGATCATACAACATGCAACTTAGCATCCTTCAAAGAAAAAATCGCTCCATACACACATAAATCCTTCAAATTACATCCTCATGATAGTAAATATTATAGATTATTATGGGCAAATAGATTTAAAGCTTATTTAAAAAATTGAGGCTTATATATGGCGAGGAGCAAACCCGACACAAAAATACACTCACAAAATAGAGAATAATATTTTATTCATAAATATTGAACTTCTTACATGCGAGGATCTCAAATCCCCAAGCTCGTATTACATGCAAATTAGGACTTTCACCAGATCCTTTCACGTGAACTTCTTTCCCCAAAAAGTTACCCAAAAATCAGAAACAAGCCCTAAATAGACCCATTTCGGTTTGGAACCAAAAACAACCTTCGAGATAAGATTTTTGATGGTTTGGCGCCAAAATTACAATTTGAAATTCAAGTTAAATTCACAGTTGAAAATTAGCACATTTCTAAAATATGCACCAACTTCCGGCAGCCATAACTTTTAATCCGACCGTCGGATCTTCAATGATAATACCTTTTCGGAAAGCTCTCGAAAAGACGATTTTCTGCAAAGTAGGCCTTTGGCGGACTACTTTGGCGTTTTCGCAAATTTTCAGGCCCATCCGGGATCGTTTGGTGCCTCAAACTGAGCTCGGAAGGTTTTTCAGGGCAAAAAGCAGAAATTGGAACTTGAATAACTTTCAAGTCGTGAATGATCTTGACCTGATTCTTTCACCAGACTGTGTATTTTTCCATCTTGAACCTTCCCATAAATTTTTGTCTTCCCACGACTTCAAATGCAAACCTGCTAAAAATAGCAGTTGAGCAGAAAAAGCAGAAAAGTAGTTCTGAAAGTTGGAAACTCTTATTCGACGAAAAGGGTATCCAGAAATACAAAAACATCTACAAAAGAAAACAACAGGAACAAAAAATGGAAATCATCTTTTGGGTGATGCAAGATTGCCCTCACACCTTTGGATGCTCCTGCATCAATATATTTTCTTACTATTTATACATTGAGTCAAATCTGCATTCTAAGATAATATAATTTTACAAAAGATTTTAAAATAATTTCTAGTTCACCGTTGAAAGTAACAAAGAATGTTAAACTACAACAACAAATGAATACAACAACAACTACAACAACAACAACTATAAATGTAACAACAGTAACTACAAAACTTGAACTATTTTGTCTTATTTTATTTTCCTTCAACCATATTTATTAGTTTAAATATGGATATGCATGGATGAATAACAAAACAAATATAATGGTTGGTTGTCATACACTTCTGACGATAGGCATATTCTTGTTAATGGGTCGTTGATGATTGCATGGTTTTTTCTCTAACTATTCTATATTTTTCTTTTGAACTACTTTCAAGCTTTTAGAGTTAGATCCTAACAAAAACATCAATATGTTGAGACAGTGATCATATTATTTATTCCATCATATGATACAACCATGAGAATTAAGGAATCACACTCAAATTTATTATAAAGATATGAGTGTGACTATAATGTGTTTTTCAGCTGTTCTTTTCTAATTACAAGGTGAAGTTCAATTGTGAGGCAATATTATTGTAATTATGGCTACGACTATGTCATTATAATGTGTTTCCAGCTGTTGTGCAACTATCAACTACTTTTATTTATTCTATCCTCTTAACTAAGTTTCGTCACTACCGACATCTTGTTCTTGTTATTAACTTATATTCAGGGTTTCAAAAATTAATATGTTTACTTCATATATTGAAACTATTTATCTGTGCTTGGTTATTTATAGACTGCATTACTACATTATTTTTCAATTTTAACCTTTGAAACAGATACATAAATTGGATATCAAATTAAGGCATTCTAGGTGCAGGTTCATCACAAGCAATTTCATTCAAAAAAAGGCTTGCATTTTTTTGGGTTATTTTTGAATCACTACCAACCTATCCCCAACAAAATATGAGGCCTACTAGAGATGTTCCTACAATATGTATTATAACACTTGTATCATATGAGGGCTACTACAGATGTTCCTCTATTTTTACAGTTTGACATCTTATGGTATATCTTTACAAAGTCCTCCATGGTATATCTTATGCTACAAATGTTCCTCTACTTTTAGAATGTTTGGATATTTTCATTCAAATTTTGTTTGCATTCCTCCATTAATCTAGAAACTTATCTCAAATTTTGTTCTTTCTTCTAAGATGTAATTTTTTCTATGGCTGTGGCCAACCAACTTTATCTTGTACTAATTAAAATAGTTCTAAACTATTCTTTTCTTTTTAAATAAAATACTACACTGTCAGCTTTCTGATTTCCTCTTCAAGTATTCATTCTTTACTTTCTAATAAGAAATATTTCTATATCATATGAACACATAGCTCTAATTTTCATCAGTTTTATAGTCATAACCTTATCTTATTAAGGTAGGTAGGCATAACCTTCCTTTATTAAGGCAAGTAAGCATATGGACCTGATGGGTACCCATGTGAAACCTTGAAATGACATGTGATTATGTTATGTTTTCTCCTTTTGAGAAATTTTAATCTGCTCAATAATGGGGAAGGATCCTCTTTTAATATTAACAATTGACAAGATATCTATTACAAAATTAGTTCATATAGTTCAAATTTACAGTTCGTGAAAAGTTTTGATCCCTTTACGTTGAAGGGGTGGTATTTGTGGATTTGAGGAAGATTTTGCTTTCTCTAACCTCTTTGGAGGACTAGAAGTATTTGGAAAAGTGGGATTTTGTCAAAAGGTTGTAATTTGATTGTGAAAACATTTTGATGTTTGAAAGACTAGATAGTATCTAAATAGAGATTCTTAATGTTGAAAATTTTATTTAAGATACATGTTTGTATATAAGAAACTTTTGTTAATGCTTAAAAATAATCTTTGATTGATAGTATAATTTTTTAAATATTGTGGAATTGAATTTTGATTTTAGATATTTTATGTGTAAGAAACTAGTATTTAACATTGAAAAAATAACTTTTGTATCCATATATAAGCAAATAGTATTAAGAAAATGAAAATTGTTTCAAGGTTTCAAAGGAACTACAACTAAACCACAATTCCAAAGTTAAAACAAATTTACAAACAAACCAAAATTTCAAAGTTAAAACAAATCTACAATAAACCACAATTCCAAAGTTAAAATAAATCTATCTAAACAGATGTATGATAGATTGTGTAGTTCAATATTTAGGCAAAAAACCATTTTATATTTTCCATAATTCCAAAGTTAAAACAAATTTATCAAATCATATGTATGAAAGATTTCTGTAGACAAAATTCACAATTCCAAAGTTAAAACAAATCTACAACTAAACCAAAATTTCAAAGTTAAAACAAATCTACAACTAAACTATAATTCCAAAGTTAAAACAAATTTTAGATTGTGTAGTTCAATATTTAGGCAAAAAAAACCATTTTATATTTTCCAAGCCATGTTCTATCTCTCATATTCTTTAAAGAGACATATAGCCATGTTCTATCTCTCATATTCTTTAAAGAGACATATAGTCAGTTGTAAACCCTACTATTGTTGGAAATATAAATTGCACTTTATATCAAGATAGCTTAATACATGTTCCCTATTTTCTGGTAAAAATTAAAGGTACAAAGATATCATTTTTATGCTGATCTTAGGTGAACTAATAACAACTAACAAACTTCATAACATTGATTTATATAACCAATACATAGTTGAAGGTGACAAGATAAATATTCTTAAATAATTGAAAGTTGTGTTATAAACATATGACATAAACCATCAAAGATTCTTTTATAGTTTATGAAGGCACTTTCTCTACCCACCCATCTTAAGTTGGAGATGTTACCAACAAATACTTTCCCTTCCTTTTATATGATACTTTGAACAAATACACAACATTGATTTTAAATGAGATATAATAGCTTTAAAGACGTTTATTATTTGAAAGGGATGAGAAATTTTTCCTTTTTAAAACCATCCATCCAATTAATGAAGCACTAAAGCCAAGCACTCGGAAAAATATATAGTTATTATAAAAAATAAAGGGTTATCAATATAAAGATAGAGGAGGAATGAAGTATGATGCACACTAAGACCTTTGGCCATTGCATTGATAATAAACCATTAAATTTATGTTTTTATTATAATATTTTAGATATCACATCAACATTTACCTTTTTTAAGCCATTATCATGAATATTTCATAGAGAAATTTCTTAACTTTTTTCTAAGTCATAAATGATACGAGTGCATTTAATCGCCTCTAAAAATGAACATTTCATTGATAATTGTTATGAGTACATTTGTGCAACTTTCCTTGTCATAATATTTTTTGTGTGACCTAGTTCTTTGAGAGCTATAATATTTTGAGTTTTCTATTTTAATTATAGAAGCAAAAACTAGGCATAACTTTAAAAATTGTGATTATTATAAAATATATTTTAAAATTTTTTTCTTAAATGTATTTTTCATGTATCTTTGTTATTTTTGTGTTTAATTGTGACTTAACCTACTTGTTCCAATAGAGTTCACACTTATTTTTGCTTCTATGTTATCTTTCTTTGGACTCTAATGATTTTGTGGTGTGATTTTTTTTAGGGTTTTTTAAAACTTCATTTTCAAGTTGTTATATTAAGTTGTAAAAATTGGAAAAATTAAACTTTCAGAAAGAATTCACATGCCATTCAATAAACTTCATAACACTTATAAATAATTCACCTTCCAAAACTCTTTGGCATACCCATTGCACACGAAGGTGCTATTGCTAGTTTTATTCTTTTTCGTGTAAAATTCCTATACGTTGATAATTGATGGGAATATGTTTGTTGCATCGTTCAAGGCACCCACTATTAGTGTCGTGATCTGAATCTTTCCCAAATTTTCCTTTTCTCTTCTCTCCTCGCTCATAGTTGCAATATCTTCTATGTGGACAACTGATTATAACTTTGAATGTATTTATTAATTAGTTATTGCACTTTTGTTACAATATCTTCTATGTGGACAACTAGTTGTACCTTTAACTATATTTATTAATTAGTTATTGCACTTTTGGTGTGCAATGGGGTATGCCAAAAATTTGTATGGTTGCATTTGATTTTGTGTAGTCATATTGGTTGAAATAGAGAATAGTTCACACAATCTAAAAAGTGTTGAAATGGAAAAAATATAGTGCAAATGATTATTGTGGACGTCAAATTCTACAAATGGTTAAACCTTAACATAATATCCTTATGCTAGTCATTTGAAACATATTTAAATTCAATATCCCTATGAAATACTTGACTATGATAAAATATGCAAACTAAATAAAACAAAGATAATTAAATGCAAGCATATGAAAACATAATCAAAAATTTATTTCATAGTGGATTGGTGCTATTGTGGAAAATAGCCCTTTCCCAACCCTTGATAAGCTTGATGTTGCAAATGATGGTGGACAAAATCAATTCCCAGTTTAAGAGAATGACTTTGCATGAAAATTGTGGAGGTGTGGAGGATTTGATCAATGGAGATGGTCTCTATTTAAAGATTCTCAAGCTGAAAGAATGCTTATGAGAGAGTAATGCGGGATAAAAAACAAGCCAATGAAAAGAGGCCACTTGTCAACTTGTGATAGGTTGGAGGTTGAGCACATTTTGGTCAATGTGCCAAAGAGAGGGAGATTTCAAATTTAAATTTGTGAAATAAATGTTGAGTTGGGGACATGAAAGAGCTTATTAATTGCTTTGTTGGATGTACATGTCCACTTGTTTTCAAATTCAAACTCAAGGGAATATTCCTCAAAGATGCCATGTTGACGGAAAATGTTGATTTTAATGGTGCAAGTGGGAAAAGCTAGAGGATGTGATGGGTGGTTAGGTTAGATTAATCAGGATTAGCTTAGCTTAATGATGATTAGATGCTTTGACCCTTTTGACTTGAATATTTTGATTTATTTAAATCAAAAAGGCATGGAAGGTGATTTCACTTAATTAAATAAAGGATTGATTTATTTAATCAAGGAGGGTGATGTTAGGATCAAGTTGATTTATTAGCCGATAGGCTATTATAGGTGAGAATTCAACCGGAAAAGTCTCACTGTCTGATGATGGCTGAGACTATTCCGGTTGGATTCTCACCTGAGACATGCCATCCGCATTTTGTTCCCTGAGAAGGCATTTTTTCCGGTTGGATTTTCACTTCGTTGACTCTGTATGCTGTCCCTCTGCACCTGGTATGGGTGTCCTGCTAGAAGTATGGGTGAAAAATAAAAGAATCATTCATATCGAACACCGTACCAGCTACTCCCTGCGTACTGTATTAATTTTACCTTGACTTTCGGGGTTTTGCGTGTGAGTTAAGTAATGTCTGCGTGTATTCCCTATTTGCCTATTTCTATTGCTTTTTCAAGTGGCCGCCTTTAGAATAAAATGGAAATGGTGGTTATGATAGGAGGAGAGCAAGGAAACATCAGAAGGGAGAGGGTAATTTCTATTTTTATGTTTCATGGCCTTTGTTGCTTTTACCAGTGGCATTGGGTTATTTCTTCAGAAGGGAGAAGGTAATTTCTATTGCAATGCAAACCCTTTCATATTAAGGCAATGGCTGTTAACCCTCCATTCTTTTTATCACTGGTGTTGGAGAAATTTTGCAGTTGAAGTAGATGTCGCTTTCCAATGTATTTTCTTGTAGGTGCACAATTTCTCTCATCCTTGCACAGGCAGGAAGGATGCTGTAAAAGCTTTGTATTTGATTTATCAAGTGGTGTAATTGATGAGTTGATGGGGGCCGTCCCTCATAGTACATGCATCGGTCACCAGGTATGGCTGGGAGCCCGCCCCTGCCATTTTAGAGGAGGAATACATCAATTTTCATTTATCTTTGCCTTTCCTTCTGTAAGCATTGAATATGGCTTCCACACACTCATCTGCTCAGCCCTCTCCTAATATTGCTCAACTGATCGACCAGATTATCAATTGCGAATGGAGGGGGAACTTTGGGATGGGAATCTCCTTCAGAGAGGAGGTCCTCTGGGTGTGTGTGTTTTTCCCAGGTTTAATCTGCTGGTGTAAACCTTGCATAGAGACGTCTATACAATGAAAGCAGGGACGTGGTCCTCATTTTGTTGGGGCCAATAGTCTAGAATTAGCTCATGAGCAGAATATGAGGGGCCACATGGGGGTTTTGAAGAGTTTTCTACGCCATTAGAAGGGTCGACTGATGGTTAGCAGCCCTGGGCATGGGTTTAACATTGCTAGAAGTCATCTACATCTTACTGCAATCCATTTCAGACCTGTACATGGTCATTTCTCGGTTTAATAATTCACCATTCTGCATTTGTTTCATGTTGCTACACCATTCTGAAAGGCGTTTCCAGGTATGAGGGTTTATGCTCGATTGAGTCTGTTTTAGAACTGTGGCTTCATATTTTTGAGAATACCAATGAAAGATAATCAAAATGATGTGATACAGTTGTTTTGTTGTGTTATTGAATTCCTTCATGCTTTTACTTCCATACTGTGATAACTCATGCAATGGAAGGACATACGTTGATAAAATGATATTAGAAAGGATGCTAAATTTGGCTTTTCATCTATTGATTGTAATTGCTTAGAAGTTTAACCAGTTTCTATAAATCCATTTTGTGCATATCCAACAAATATTGCATTCCTTGAGACCACATTCCTTCTAGGCATTCTGTCAAACAATTCCCGTGCGTTGTCTATGCTTTGTATTTTGCATACATGTCTAAGGGTTGTGGGATTTTCCTTCACTCCTGCCAATTGCTTTTTCTTGAAGGTTTCTAAAGATGTTCAATAAAATCATTTTGTGCATATCCTGCAATCACTACAATCCATGAGACCGCATCTCCTGGTGTCATTCTGTCAAACAGCCCTTATGCCTTGTTTAAGCTTCCACATTTATAGACATGTTTTCGAGAGCCTTTTTAATTGTAATGTCTGATTTAGTTCTTTTCTCCCCCTTCCATTATGCGTTGATGGATGTCCATATCTTGTTCCAAAGCTGCTATGTTCGTATAGGCAGGGATGTGTGGGAAAGGGTTGTAGAATTAGGATTTACACCTGCCAGTCGTGTTTGCAGGCAGCACGTGGAAAAAAGTTGTGGAACTTAGCTTTACTCATTCTAGTTGGTTTTTCTCGAAGTAGCTAAAGCTTATTTCTTCTTTTTAGCAATCGAATTTGTACATCTTCCATGAATATTGCACTATGTGATGATTTCAATCTATTCAAATTAATGCTTCATAGAATGGGTGCATGATTGGACGGCGACCATTTGTAGTAAACCAATAATAACCAAGGGGTTCACGATAAAACATTGACTTTCCCTGGGAATCATTATTCTGTTATGAAACAAAGGTTGTTTACTGGGAAAGTTTACACTATAAATCATTATTCTGTGAAAAAAAATGTTGTTTTCTGGGAATGCCAATTAAGGTAGCTTCTTAGATATGATTAAAAAATGGTAATAAAGGGAAAGTAAAATAAGGCGGCTCCCAGATATGATAGACTATATTCTTAATTAAGCTGGCTCTTTGAAATCTTAAAATCAAATATAGTCTTATTTTCTTAACTTTTTGAATTGTTTATTTGTTTGGTCTTCTGTATGATTTATCTATCTCCATTGCCAATGCAGGTTCCTCTTGAGAGAGGAGAGAAGGTCAAATGAACATAAGTGCTTTAACTTAAGCCCTTGGTTTGGCCCTTAAGTGTGGATTTAGGTTTCTCGCTATAGATAGACATATACAAGTAAAATGACAGAAGTTGTGTTTGTATTGCATGTGAACAGAATGCTGCTGAATGCTTCAGAATTCCAATTTGATATTATGGATTTTAAGAGCAATTTTAGTCCTCTGGCCTCCTTTACATTTGAGCTTCTATTTTCAAGTCCTTGTTCGGTAGGACTCAAACTGCCACCATGACTACAAAGAAGTATGAACATAGACGCGCCACAGAAGACCTTGGTCATTTGATGTGTATAAACATTTACAAGTAGAATGACCCTAAGTAACATACTATGTAAAAATATCTATGGTGTATGTGTGTGAGAGAAAACTGAATGCAGTTGTATGATTGAAAATTTCATTTTGCAAATTCACGATTGTTGATTGTGAGGCAGCCTTGTGCCTCTGAGTTCCAATGCATGTGAACTTCTATTCTATCATCTTAGTTTGGTATAGTGCTTTTTGGGTGTTGTTGAAAGCCCATGTTTATTTGATGTGACTTGCATGATATTCTTGAGTTTGTTATTTGTGCTTGAATTTTGGATTTTTGTTCAACAGTAGTCTATGCTGTGATCACGTGTAATCTGGATTAGAGTCTCTGTATTAGCTTTGTTGTACTCGAATTCCAATTAACATGCTTGGGAATGAGTATAGATAAATTCTTGGTGTTGTATCCTTCTTTTGATAAGCTCTCGAAGATTGCATTACATTTCACTTTCCTTTGGAAGGACAAAGCAGTTCACTGAATAATACATCTTAAAACCCATGCAAATTGTACATGAAACTGAAGATTGTGGAATAGGGTTGTTCTCCAGTAAAAGATCTATAAAATATAGCAATTTTCAGCTTTGGGCTCAAGTTTTGCTCTACTACATCTGGTATGGGTTTAAGTTCTTGAAACCAATTCATTTTTAGAGATATTCGATTTATTTTATAATTTAGTTAGATCCTCATCCAATTTAGCTATGTTATATTTGTTTTTAGGTCCAGTTTTGTATGTTAAACACAGTTTTCATTTATTTTCCAATATAGGGCATGTCTGCTTTATGAAATCAATATATGCCTCAGAATTGCATAATTTTCATTATTTTTTGCACCAGCATAAAGCTTTATTTCCTGTTGCTTTTACAAATTTGTAGGGCTCGGGAACTTTTCTACTACTTAAAAGGTGGAACAGTAGATTATGGAGAAGAGCACAGTGCTAAATATGGCCATGCTCAATTTGGCAAGACTTATGAGCACAGTATATTTAATCTGTTATGTTAATGGATTATTTCCAGAGAAAGGTAATTGTTAACATGTACAAATGTATTCATTAATATGGTGTAGATTTTCACAGGCCATTATCCTGAGTGGGATGAAGACCATCCAACACACTTTGTTGGTCACTCTGCTGGCACCCAAGTAATTAGACTCCTGCAACAAATGCTGGCTGAAAAAGTAGTCAAATGCCCATGGACCAACTCTTAATTTGTTAGTCATTGGTACTGTGCACAAAGAAGTAGCAATTCTTGTCTTCGTTGATTCTGAATTATCTTGTTATGCAAAAATTCAAGGGCTATGAAAACATCTCTGAAGATTGGGTGGTGAGTGTTACCTCATTGTTAGGTGCTCTCAATGGAACAACTTGTGTTTACCTGGATGGGATTGAGTGAGTTTTGCTTGTTTGTACTTGTAAATATTTTTGTGGTTTGGTTTAAGAAGAGGATTTTTGGACATCCAGACTGTGATACTGTGAATTGGTAGTTTAGTTCTACCTTCTTTCAACTGATATGTTCTTACTCATTTTCTTGGGGATCATCTAATAGGCTAGAAGATGGAAGGACACTGAAGCCCATTTGTCTCTTACAGCTTTGTCGGGTGGGAGTAATTATCTATGACTGGCTGGATATCGCTTGGCTGAAAAACTACTACAATTTTGGGTTTGATCACTTTAATATGACTTGGCATAGGATTGGAATTTCAGTACTTGTGTATAGTCTTTTGGGAAATATTGAACCCTTTGCTTCAGAAGATTGGATTCTTCCGGACTTAACCCTCCAACTTTCAGTGGAACTGAATAAGAAACTCAGGACTTTCCCAAAGACCTACTATTTCAGGTTAGAACTATTTGTATTTTGGTCCTCTTTGTGGATATTCTTTTATTTAAAATAGTTATATTTCAATTTAGACAACAGCTACATTATTTCAGGTAAAGTTCATGCAAAATCTGAAGTAGAGGGTTTCAAAGATTATTGACCTTGCAAACCTTTGTTTTTGGGCTTGCAACAGCTATGCTACTCAGAAGACTACAAAATTGTTTGGGGTCACTGTTCCTTCAAATCTTTTTAATCTCTCTCAGGTTTAAACTTTCTTGTATCCATGATATTCAAGATGTTGGTATAATGCTTTTTATAAATATTTTGAATTGTTTATTAATTATTCCCTATAAAAGCTAAACTCATGGTTGACAGAACAGTGAAACACTTCATACTACAATAATCATTAATACAAAAATGCACATATTCCCTGTATAATGCTGCCTGCTATAAATTTTTTGATTATGTTACATTCGGTTACAAGGTATATCATTAACCAACAACAACTATACTTAATCCAATCGACCTTTGAAGTTACAGGTCTTCCTATTGTGAAACCATCATCAATTGACTTTTGCTATAAATAGTTAGTCTTAAGAAAAGCAATTTACATTTTCTTGCACTTTTTTACCCTGCCCTTCAATATATTGCCAGAGTATATCCTGCTATCGGCGTAACCATTGCACCTCGTTGAGGTGCAAGCATGTTAATTTAAACTGATGACTTTAGGAGATTGATAAATAAACTTGATTTATTTGCTGAATGGATGAATATGACCTAATCGAATGCATTATGCCAATTTTGCGTGTCTACATTTTCCCCTCTTTGAAGCAATGTACTTGCTGCATTGGTTCAAAGAATAAACTGTCATAATCAAAATTAAAAATTTTCTGATTTTTCAAATGCCCAAGTAGAAAGTACACTAGTACATTTCCCCCTTGAGAGATCGAGCAAAAAGATTCGATTTGAGGGTCGATCTCACGATAAAGAGGTTCAAAATGGATGGTTATGGATGATGATGCAAATGAGATAGTTCTATATTACCTTAAACAACTTAAATGATGATATGATGTGATGATGGATGAGATGGATGATGTGATATACTGTGATTATGCAAATGTATGATTTATGCAAACATATGATTTATGAGATGCTTAGACTAACATATCTATATTATGATGATGATGCAAATGCAATGCATGTGAAATGATCATTGTTTCCTATTATGATATGAATGATATGTGGCATGCTGATGGTTTGTGGATGCAAGATGGATGCATGATGGATGCATTGGTGATGTTATGTTAGCTCAGAAATAAGAAATGAGATGATGACAAGAGGATCCAACAAGTCCTTGATCTGACGAGACTTTATTAGAGATGATGATGATGATAAATGGATGATGAAAATTGGATGATTTGCTTAGCAAGGATTGGGATTTTAAAAGGGCTACTTACCTTGTGTTTGATAATACACATAGATACGATGCATTAATGTATAAAGAACCAGGATGACGTTGTACCTAGTGCGATGGACTTCAACTCAACAAACAGATAGGAGTATTCTTGTTCACACTTGACATACAAAAACCTTGCTAGGACGTACCTAACAAAGCAAGTATCCACCAAATTATTTTACAAGAATGTCCAACAAGCACAACAGAAAAAAGAATAATGATTGTTGCCACATTCCTATCTCTCTAAATCATTCGTTTGGATATCATCGGGAGGTCCTTGGAATGAGCGCAATAAGAAATCAAAAGAAAAGACCAAGTATGCAAACAAGCTAATGTTCTTCATACCTTTAGCCAGAGGGATTTGTTTTGATAGGATAAGAATCCAAAGTGATATCCAAAATGATTCCCATTGTTAGAACGATATATTCTAGGACATGCATTGTATAGGATGATGATGGTTTGATAAGTTGTTTGATAGGCTATTGATATAAGGTTGACTGACATGTTTGAAGGTGATCAAGAGTTTGATTTTGTGTTTATGGTTTGTTGCTTCGATTTTGATTTTACGATTGAAGTTTTCTTTTGTTGATTGTTGTGGTTGTTTCTGTTTGTTTTGCCAAAGGATGAAGGTGACAACCAGTTTATTATGGATGATTGATTATTGCAGGTGCAAGCAAGATGAGATGGATGGATTTTTTCAAATATTTGGATATTTTTGATGTTTTGAAATCTTTTGAGGCTGTTTTTGGTATTTCTCAAGATTTTACAAATGTTTTGATTTTTGATTTTTTGAATGTTTTGGGGTTTTCTTTGTTTTTTTGAATGTTTTTGGATTTTGATGTTTTTTGAATGTTTTGGATTTTTGTGTCTCAAGGGCTGATCAAAGATTAGCCTTGCCTACATTTAAGCTCAGAGAAGACGTAGTTCGGATTCCATGTTTTTGATGTTTTTTGACTTTTATGAATGTTTTTGGATTTTTTGATGTTTTGGATGTTTTTGGATTTTTTGCACGTTTTTGACCATTTGGATATGGATATGTGATGACGTCAGTGCTCTATTTGGGATTTTGCTAAAAACCAAGCTAAGGTTGATTGATCAAATCGATGGATTGATGATGATGATAACATTGTTGGGGATACACAATAATGCAAGGATTTGATTGATCAGGATTGATGGCGATAACATTGTTGAGGATGCACAACAATGCAAGGATAGTGTGAAGCAACACGAGGATTGAGATGGATATCCCAAGATGATGTGGGATTGATGATGATAAAATTGTTGCGGATACACAACAATGCAAGGATTTGAATGATCAAGATTGATGATGATAACATTGTTGAGGATGCACAACAATGCAAGGATAGTGTTTAAGCAACACAATGATATCCTAATGATTTCTTGATTGGATTTGATTTGATCATGATTGATGAAGTTTGGTTTGAAACAAAAGACATTTGAATGATTGATGTGACATTAATGTGCAAACTAGATGCCACTGATAGAGATTACTTGGATTGATGTTCAATGAAAGATGAAGAATGATAATCAACATTTTCTTGTCAAAATATGCCATGGGCTAGTGATTTGAATTTTGGATTACAAATGCTTGACCAATTTTATTTCATGTTTGTCAATGTTCGGATCACAACATAAGTTAGAGGATATAGATCAAGATTTATTCCTGAAGCAAGATGTAAATACCTACCTCCAATGTCTAGCAATGTATGGAATGTGATGGATGGATCCTTAGATAGGTGTATGGATGGATGGATATGGTAAGTATGCAAAGGATGGCAAGGATTATCTTGTGATAAGATAAGGTGTTCAGATAAAGAACATGCTTATTTGGATAATGCATCATGGCTCAGATAACGTTGGATAGGATAGGATCAGTGAAAACGACCCATGTCAGGATTTTTACCATAAGCAAGTGTAAAGTGTGCCCCAAACTTTCATCAAGATCAGGATAACTTGGATGATGGATGTAGATGGATAAAGATGGATTGGATAACTAGTTCATTGATAGATCCAAATTTATTATGGATGAGATGGATGGAATGTTGGATTTATTATCATGGATGGGATGAGATGCTTCCTCCTAAACTGGCACACATAGATGCTTGATTCTACACATGACGCCTATTTTCTAGGTTTTCATCATGGTACCTACCCAAAGCGCCACGAAGTGGTTTTCACTAGAGGACAATTTTTTTCTCTTTACTATTTTCAATCCTTTTTCTGAAAGATTTTAAACTCATGTTGAACCACAAGGTGTTGCTGATGTAGATTCCCCTGTCATAATGTGCAATCGATATCCTGCTTGAAGAAGTTGCTTTGCTAAGATATGTGCACTTGAATGCAAATTTTGAGATTTATGATCTGCTTCATTGATATCGGGGTTAACTTTGTCTTTGTGCGCACATCATGATAGAGTGCCTTCTGAATCCTTATGATGAAGGGTCATTTCCAATACATGGTCAATGTGAGAATTAGATATCATGCGTGGAGGTGTGGATGGAGTGTGTTTAGGGATAAAAGATGGATTGGTTGACAATTTGGAGCTTTTGACTCTCCAAACTTGGGAAGATGAGCAATGATGGGTGGATACGAAAGTGTGCATGGAATTAGGACCAAGCTTGATACACTTTGTACGTCACTTGAAAATCCCTACTTTTGCTTTTGTGGACATCCTTGATGGATACTTTTCCTTTATTTTTCCCATAGTTTCTTTGACTAATGGAGTTTGATAGGGATGATCTTTCTTTGTATTCTTTGGTATCCATTTGTATTTGATTTGTCCATTATGCTTTCCAGCTTCTTTTTCTTTGATAATGTTCTTTGTACTTTGATTCAATTCTTTCTTTTGACGTTGGTCCCAATTCATTGATGGGGTGATGGGTGGATGAAGATTCATGATGTGGTTGGTTGTAGTATTGACACTAGTTTCATTATAAGGACTCTTCGTGCTCCCTATGTTGACATTTTCTTGAGACAAAGTTGCCCCTAGTATTGTGGAAGTAGTACCTTCATGCTTTGATTCTTCCTGTTCTGAGATGTCTTGTTCAGTAGACATACTCTGACAAATGACCACTGTAGATGATGTTTCAATTTGTTGTTCTGCTAAATCTGGATTATACTGTTCTGTCTGACTTATTTCCTTGAGTGGAAAATACTGGATATCTTCATACATGATGTCTTCAGTTTGGATTTTGGATATATCTGATCCTGGTGTTGACAAATCTATTTGACTGTATGAATCAATAACCTACTCTTTTTGTCTAACAGTGTTAGGAATAAAGGGATTCTATTCTGAATGAAGATCATCTATGTGTCCATCCATTAAAATCATCTCATGGGTAGATGGAGGAGTATGTGCATCTTGCATAGATAGGAGAGTGTCCATTAGATTCTTGTAGTAGCTTGGAGATACAAATTTTTGATCTTGAATGATTTCGGAGTTTCTTTCATCATGCTTAGGATTAAGTTCTTGACATAGGTCAGTTTTAAAGGATGGATTGCTTACAAAGGGTTCTTGGATGTCGTCATTAGACATGGTAAGTGGTTCAATATCCTCAATTGTCAAGGTCAAGGTTCCTTCAGTATTTGTACCCATGAGGTTGAAGGATGTCAACATGTCTTGGAAAGGACCATTGCTAGACCTTGGAGAAAGATTTTGATCATGCTTTGGAATAAATTCTTGAGATATGTCCTCTAACTCATAAGGTAATGTAGAGACATTTTTAATATGATCATTGTTTGATGGATCGTGCATTATGTCGATAGGATCAAATAATCCTAACACTCCTTGAAATAGATCACTAAAGAGTGGCTCTTGATGTATGGTGAGTTGGCCATCAAATGAGGTGGAAACATCTTCAATGTGCTCATTGATGGATAGGTTTGAACATTGTTTTCAACAATTGTGGTGGAGAGATTGTGAATGTCTTCAACCATTGGGTCAAGTGATGTTGACATTTCTTGAATTAGATCATTGTTGGGTATCGTTGGCGGATTTTGATCACAATTGAAAAGTGACTCTTGACCTATGTTGATTTTATCTTTAGATGAGATAGAAACATCTCCAATGTGCTCTTTGATGGATAGATCTTGATCAATTGTTTCAAAAATTGTGGTGGGGAAATTGTCAATGCTATCACCAGTGGTTGAATGTTCGTCGGTATCACCAATAATTATCAATTTTCATGTTTGTGCTTGTGTTTGTTGGGTAGCTTGAGAGGCTTGGGCAGCTTGGGTAGCTTGAGTGGTGTGGGTAGCTTGAGTGGCTTGTGGAGCTGCTTGATATTGTTGAAGCACTTGTTGGTAGGCTTGATGTGCTTTTAGTGCGATGTTACAATATTGACTTATTGCACTTGGTTTTGGTGGTAGTGGTGGTGTATTTGGAATCGTGTTGGATGTAGTGACAAGTGGTTGAGATATACTTGGAGTGATCATGGTAGTGAGGGGTTGAGATATGATGGGTGTGAGAGTGGTGGTTGGATTGATTGAGGTGATAGGAATGGTTAGAATGACCAAGGTGATAGATCCTTGGGAGACCATATTATGATTTGTCAGGATTGATGTTGTCATTTGATTAGACACCATTTTTTGGTGTGATGTCGATGGTACTATTAAAAGGATTTGATGTGATGGATTGATTTGGATGGTCTGATTGGTGCTAGGTAAAGGGGGAAGCCCTAAACCAAGGAATGATGTTGATATGGGTAATGGTGGTGGAGATGTCTCTTGGCATAATGACTCAACTATTTTGGTAAGTGTAGCAATTTGATTTTTCCAAATTTGATCTTGATTTCGATATTGATTCCCTTGATATAGTTCATTTGGTTTTTGTTCAAGAAGATTTGGGGTGCATAGTTGTGGTTTTTGAATGGGATCATGTACAAATTGATTTTGGACATTTTTCTGACTTGGGATGATGTTCAAATTTGGCATTATAGGTTGAAATTGAACATTGTTGATATTGGGAATATTCGTATGATTTGCAAATGTATCCATCCCAAAGTTTTCTGGATTCATGTTTGGAAAACTTGTACTTGGTACATTCTCATTTGGCATGTATGGATTTGGTGGGATGATGTTGTTCCTTTGAAGGCTCATGCATTGATTGTTGAATTGGTGGATTTTTAGGTTTGGAATTAGATCTACCATCGGGAAATGTGTTCCAATTTTTGATTTGGGCATACTCACACTTGTTGTGCCATTGACATTTGTAGAATGTAATAATCCTATGTATGGATTGTATAAGTGCGAGTTTCGATAATCAATCGGCATTGTAAGGCTTCAAAAGTTCAATTGATTTGGATTACTCATGATGTATGGATCAAGTTTGTATTCCATGTTCTCCTTGTGTTTTGACCTTGTTGCAAAAGTGACCTCTAAGGTTCTTAGGACTAATGACGAGATGAAGGATGAAAAAGGGTGAATGATACGACTGTTGAACGTTTAGGAACTTTGGATCAATGCTAGACTTAGGATTTGATTTTGATTGTTTGATTTGGGTAATGAACTTGTAAACCCTAAGATGTAAGATGTGATCTTAGGAAGAACTTGTTCAAAGGATTGTTAATTCAATTAAATGTATGAGAAAGGATGTATTCCCATACACCTAACTAAACAAGGCGATTTTGATTTTTGATGATTTACCCAAGTCTAGAATGATATTTCCAAAGCTCTGAAGTTGTTTTTGAGATGGATTTTGATAGATTTTTGGAATTTGGATTAAGTTTTTGATTTTGATCCTAAATAAATCTCGAAAGGACTTGTTTACTAGACCAAGATAATGAAGAACATGTCTTTCTCTAAGAGTAATTCAAAGTCAAAAGACCAATGTTTGCATGAAAACCATATGACCAAAAGATGCCAAGCACATGTGTGGGATCCAATTGATTCAATCTTTACTTAATGGATTATTTTTTATCTCAAACACGCTCTTGATTAGATTTTGAATCTAGATGTCTAATGTCTCAACTTTCCCCTTATCCTACAAAGTGTATTATGCAGAAACCAAGGAAATTTGAGGTATGAGTTACCTATTGTTGACCTTAGTAGGAGCAAATTGAGATGAAATCCAAATGCTTAGAAGCCTCTAAAGATATGAATCCCAAGGGAAAGCAATAACATGTGAATTTTTTCAAGGATATTTGCTTCTCCTAAAGGGTTTGAGATTTGATGCTCATATTGAATGTTGGTTTTCCAATGTTTTTGATCAGCGCACTATGTTTTCAAACTGACTCACAAGCAATATAACACCCTAGCTCAATTGGTACATTTTTCTTAGTAGGCTTTCCTCATGCCCTTCGTAGAAGAGATGATTTTACATGCAACCAAGGAAAGAGTATAAAGGTATGTTAAGAATGAAGTCTTAACCTCTATACTTTAACCAAGATTGGACATGGCAAGTAACTTCTTGGAATCTAAGTTCTAATGCACCACTTTGATAAACTCGCTCGATGGATCAATTGGTCACTACAAAACAAGGGTTCTATTTCAGACTTTTCATTCATGGAGATTGACCCATACGGCGAGAGTCCCATTTCAGATCCATCTCATTAGAATCAACTGCGTGATATTGGCATTTACTACAATACCCAAATTTATATCCTGGTTGGAAATACTCTTGGCTTTAGAGTGTTACTGGTTGAGTCATTCCCATGGGTGAGTACGTTTTCCCCAAGAAAGGCGCTCTAGGATAAACAAAAGCAAGCAAAGTCAAAATCCATAACTTGATCAATCTTTGATGGCAACAAAGAGAGAGAATATATGCGATAATGCCCCCACTCACACTTGCACAAGATTTTGTTCATTTTTAAACCAAAATTGAAGTGTGGAGGAAATATTTTATGCAACTTAATGTCATCAAAAAGACTTTTGGTTCTCAAGATCACTGTGAAGCGTGAGAGAAGTGCATACACTTTTTTAGATGAGATTACTTTGAATAAGAGATTACGAAACATGAAAAATACATGTTCATTTTAAGCCTCAAAGCAATGATGAATTCGTTTTAATCATCAAAAAATGAAGTGTGAATTTTTCTTGTTCAATTTTAGCCAAATCCAAAAGCTAGTGAGTTTCTAGAGTTCAATTTTAGCCCAACTTTGAAAAAATCAAAACAATGATTGATTTTAAACCCCAAATTGATCTAGTTGGTCAATAAAAGAAAATAAAAGCAACAAATGGATGCTATTAGATTAATATAATAAGCATTAAGAAATGCTTTTTCAAGTTCAATGTACACTTTTTCAACTCCCATCAGCTTGATGTTTTTGGATTCCTTCGCCTACTACACCTTCATATTTTGCAACTGATTCTTTATGCAAACCCTTCCTGCAAATATTACAAAGCTAAATATTAGAGATGAGATTTATTTCAAAGGATTAATTACAACAATGCATTATGAAAAGAATTACCCCTGTCATGCAAAGTCTATGAAAAAAAATTACTAGACAAATCTTATAAGTGGCTATTTGATTAAATGACAACTTGATAAAGTCTTTCAAATAACTATGTGTGCGATATTTCAACTACTTTTTTGCTACAATCCTTTAAAATTTTCAACCAAAGTAACCTAGTGTTTGTACCCTCCGAGATACTCTCGAATCCTGTGTCGTGTACAAAGATTACAACAATCCAAGTTTTTTTTTTTTAAATGCAAAATCTGAGAGGATGGGATCCATATCCATGAGAGTAAATTAATGACGCCTCTTCACCTACTTTAAATACTTTATCACTATGTTAGATGTCAGTGCATAGTATAATAGCCATAATAAAAGATTAGTCAAATAAAGCACATCACTTCAAAAAATTTGAAGAAACATCACGTGAAAGGGAAGATTGGAAGTTTTTTATTGTGCTTGGATGTTGTTGACATTTTGTGAGGGAAGTACTATAACATATGGTGGGAAAAAGAAAAAAATGTCAATAAATTAATAATGCCTCTTCCCCTGTGCGCAGATGGTAACTACTCCCAAAAAATTAAATGCATTTTCCCCTAGAATCATGACTAATGTGTTGGCATGGCATAGGAAAAAGAGACTATTTTAAAATGGTAGAAACTAATCTCATTATTGCTTGCAGCAACTAACATTTATTAAGGAGACAAATCATTTACTGGCACAACTTTCAGTAAGCCCTCTATAAGCGTTGAAAAATAGAAAGGTAGATAGCATTGATAGCACACCAAAATTTTCAGTGCATAGGTTTCTCAAGCACCTGCTCCATCCAAGCAAAGTAGAAATCTGCAAATTGGTTAAAACTTCCAACATAGATTAACATGGTTAGCATTTAAAACAAAGAAAATTATGAACATCCCTATGAAATAATGAAACATGTTAATCATGCAATAAAATGAAACAATGGAAACTAAAAAAAGCATATAAAAAACATGATCCAACTTTATCTCATAGTGGATTGGTGCTATTGCGGAAAATAGCCCTTTCCCAATCCTTTGATAAGCTCACTAATGAAATTGATATGAATATGATATGAAGATGGTGTGGACAAAATCAGTTCTCAAATGAAGAGAGTGACTTTGCATAGGATTTGTGGATCAAGTTGTGGAGGAATTGATCAATGGAGATGGTCTTTATTTAAAGATTCTCAAGCTGAAAGAATGCTTATGAGAGAGCAATGTGGGATCAAAAACCAGCCAATGAAAAGAGGCCACTTGTCAACTTGTGATAGGTTGGAGGTTGAGCACATTTTGGTCAATGTGCCAAAGAGAGGGAGATTTCAAATTTGAATTTGTGAAATAAATGTTGAGTGGGGGAAATGAAAGAGCTTCTTAATTGCTTTGTTGGATGTACATGTCCACTTGTTTTTCAAATTCAAACTTGAGGGAATATTCCTCAAAAATGCCATGTT
>VDFB02332965.1:0-15150 GCA_007258455.2 Sequoia sempervirens
AAGAGGAACATCATCCTGTGAATCGGATGATTCCTGAGGAGAGGACATAGCAACAGAGGTTTGGCCTGCAGACTGGGAGGTTTGATGCTTAAAGGTAAGAGGTTTACCCCTAGGTCCTACATTTTGAATTTTAGGGTTGAATTGGACCGTGAATTCCTCCCAGGTCATCCCTGATGCATCTTGAACGGATCTTTCAACAAGTAATTTAATAAGGCAGTGGTGAGATACAGAGTTAACCCTACCCTTTTTAAATTCAGCAGCACTGTTGGATAGCAAATTATAAAGAAAGTCGGGAATATTCATCAACAATCCATGGTGCAAATGAGACAAAAGTTTGAAGTGATGAGAATGCAGGACTAAAAACCTACCTTCATAGGTTATGTATTTGATGATATACCCTGCCTGTGACACCCAGTCCTACGACAGACTCATTCTTTGCACACCTTGCTTATCTACCCATAGAGGAGGGTCATTTGGCTGAGTGAACTTAGCCCTAGTGCTTCTTGCATCTCTTCCCCTGGGAAATGGTTCCCCGACTTGAGGTAATCCCGTTACCTCAACAATTCTATCAATTGACGCATTGACTATTATGCCTCTAACTTTTGCTTCCCCATCATGAAATGTCCTTGTGAATTCCTCTGCAATGTCTGTATTAAAAGTCCCGAGCTTCAGGAAGTAATCGAGCCACCCATATTGCCTGAATAATGGTACATGCAGCACATCCTTCAGCAGGATGCTATGGTCTGTAGGCTCATGCCGAATCGGCTGACCTCCCATTTCTTACTGTAATCAAATGCGTTAAGCAATGCTCACCTGGATTTTCCAACTAAACCTCTTGTAACCCAAATAATGAACCCTTCTGCAATTTTACAACACTCTATCCCTCCCCTCAACCGAAAATTTTGAACCTCTTTTCAAAAGTGACAGAAAAATAGGGAAAACAATGTGATCATACAATCTTTTAGGGAGAGAGTAATCATGGATAAACAAAATACATGTAGGTTCATTATTGCAGGAAGGGAAGGCTATATGAGGGTTCTTGACAATGACGGGACAAGCTTATGGCAGTGAGAATAAGGACATGGCGAAATAATATCATAGAAAAACGTGCTCAATCATGCAAATGAGCCGAAGGAAATGGAAACCATATAGAAAATTATTCACGTTAATTAATACTAAATTAAATGCAATAAAATAAAGTAATTGAAGCAATCTTAAAGTGAAGTGAAGTGCACCTAGAGAGAATCACCATAATTATCTGATGTGGCCTCCTTCTTCATTGCAATACATGACACAGAGAAACGTGGATGATATGGGAAATGACAGGTGGATGATGTGGAAGAGAGAGAGTGAGTACGGATTGTGGATGAAGTGAATGAATGGAATGGGGATCTTATTAGATAACTCCTTTATTATGATTTGGTATGCACGTTTATGCATGGCCCAAGAATTTGAGCCAAGGCTCAATTCCTTTGGCTGCAGGATCGCTGTTATCCTGCTCAATTTTGAACTGTCTCAAAAATGTTTCCTTGTCAATGGGTTTAGAATAGAGCTTGAGGCAATGCCCATTGACTAGCAGCTTGAATCGGACCTCATCAATGGTCCTTAATTGAACAACACCATTGGTGAATACCTCCTCTATCTCATAGGGACCCAACCATCTGGTTTGTAGTTTTCCTGGACTGTCCTTATATCATGAGTCATAAAGCAGAGCCCAATCTCGTGCTTTGAATTTCTTTTCCTTGATGTATTTATCATGCCACCTTATTCTCTAATTTTGTATCATCTCAGTATGCTACAGGGCATTCTTGCGAAGCTCATCTAGAGCATTAAGCTACATGACTCTGTCCTTTTGTGCATTTGTTAAATCCATGTCCATCTCTAATGTTGTTCTTAGAGTCTTATGTTCGAATTCTATTGGCATCACAGCTGTTTTACCATACACCATTTCAAAAGGTGTACATCTTGTAGCAGTCTTCCATGTAGTACGGTAGGCCCATATAGCTTCTGGTAACCTTGTGGCCCAGTCCTTCCTATACAAATCTACAGTTTTAGTCAAAATGGCCTCTATGTCCCTATTGGTGACCTCAACCTGGCCATTGGTCTAGGGATAATAAGGAGTTGATTTCCTGTGCCTTATATTGTATTCATTTACTAAGGCTGTGATAAGTGTAGAAGTGAATTGTGCTCCTTGATCTATCACTATCTCCCTAGGGACACCAAACCTGGTGAATATTTCCTTATAGAGGAATTCAGCTACTTTATTATCCCTAGCATGTTTCATAGGTTTAGCCTCAACCCATTTTGTCACATAATTTGTGCATACAAGGATATAGGACTTACCATTGGAAGGTGGATCAATTGGTCCCACAAAATCCAATCCCCATTTATCAAAGGGTGTAACAACAACTTGTGGAAATAGAGGCATCTCATCAGATCGAATTGGTCTTCCCATCCTTTGGCATCTGTCACATCTCCCTAAGAGGCATAATTTGGTGCATCTCTATGCGAGGAGTTGGTTATTATGTTAGCCAATATTTGAGGTACTTGTGCTACCTTCTTTTGGCAGGAAAATCTCCACCACACGACTCATCATGACTGGCATGTAGTATATCATGAATGTCCTCCTCTTGTACACATCTCCTCATAACATGATCTGGCCCTGTATAAAACATGCAATCTGCAATCCAAGAAAAGTTAAAGCTTTTCTCTGCTAATAATATTTTTTTCTTAGGGGAGAATTGAGGAGGAGTTCTTCCTATGGCCAGATAATTTGCTATATCTGCATACCATGGGTGAATAAATTTGATTGCAAACAGGTGCTCATTAGGAAAGGAGTCTTCAATAAGTGCAGAGTCATCTTTCCTTTGAATTCTAGAAATCAACAACCACAGTAGCTTTACCTGGCTTGTCCACAATTGTAATGTCAAACTCCTCCATCAACAATAACCATCTTGCCAATCTCCTAGATATTGAGATTTTGTTCATGAGATACCGGATTGCTGCATGATTAGTGTGGACAAATATCTGATAACCAATGATATAATGCCTGAATTTATTAAGGGCATAGATGATTGCCAACATTTCTTTTTCTATAACAGTGTAGTTGAATTCAGCCCCTTGTAGATTTTTGCTTATGTAGTACAGTGCATGTTCTGTTGATCCATCCTTCTTCCCTAACACTGCTCCAATTGCATAATCCAATGCATCAGTATGAATATGAAATGAGAGTGACCAATCAGGTCCTTTCAGAATAGGTGCTTGTGTGAGGACGACTTTCAAGTCAAGAAATGCTTTTTCATATTCCTCTGTCCAAGAAAACTCTGCATCTTTCTTCAGCAGATTGTATAAGGGGCCTGTTGTTTGTTTGAGAGTCCTTAATGAGATGTTACGTGGTATCGGCATGGCCAAAGCTCCAGTAATTCTTTAAGCGGCAGAGATTAGATTAGATATGACCTCAATCTTAAAGGTGATCAACTGTATTCCTCGCGAATGTAAATAATATGAGACCAAGTACTATTCCTCCTCGCATCATCATGAAGCACTTTTGACTATTCAGCAATAGGTTGTGATCTTCACATCTCTGTAGTACTTTCTCCAAGTTATATTGAGCTTCCTCAAATGTTGTACCATAAGTAGTAAAGTCATCCATGTATATTTCCATGCAATCATATGAGATGTCTGAGAAGATACTTATGACTGCCCTCTGGAAAGTTGCAGGTGCATTGCAGAGACCAAAAGGAAAAACTGAATAGGCAAACGTTCCCCAAGGGCATGTAAAAGTAGTATTTTCTTGATCTTCAGGAGCAATCTTGATTTGATTGTACCCACTGAAGCCATCTAAGAATGAGAAGTACTTTTTCCTAGCTAAATTATCTAGAACTTGATCAATGAATGGAAGAGGAAAGTAATATTTCTTTGTTGCCAAGTTGAGCTCTCTGTAATCTACACATACCCTCCATTTTCCTCCTTTCTTAGGAACAATGACCAATGGGGAAACCCACTGACTATCCGAGATTGGGTAGATAAAGCCAACTGTTAACATTTTCTGCAATTCTTCTTTAACAATTTCTCTCAAAGCTGGATTGATTCTTCTTTGAGGCTGCCTGACAGGTCTGAACTCACTGTTAATGTATATGCGATGTGTATAGAGTTTTGGGTCTAAACCCTTCATGTCACCATATTCCCAAGCAAAAGCTGACTTATGACTGGTAAGCATTTTGATCATAGATTCTTGTTGCTCACTGGTGAGGTTTTTATTAATGCTCAAGATTTTTCCTACAGCTACCTCAACTTGGGAGGTTAAGTCTACCATAGATACTTCAGACAGAAATGGCATGTCTACCTCATGGGGTAGTAAGGTGTGTAAGCAATCAGTTGTTGCAGGATAATGAGCTGATGTAGACGGAAGAAGAATAGTCTACAAGGAACATGGATTTTTTTCACAATGAAAGTATTCAGTACCATAGTTATTCAGCAGGATATTGGATAGTATATCTTCTTCTTCTTGTTGTGCAATGAAAGGCTCTCTGGTAATCATCATTAAATTGGCCACGGAGTTCACTTCCTCCTCTTCTCCCAAATCTGGCCAAACAACCTCTCTAGACTCAAGTTGGGGCTGGGCTGGAGAATAGAGGGTAACCTTCTTTGTGCTATACCCATCAGATATTGTCATGTTACCCAACCTACAACCAATGTAAGCATCAACAGTAGCCAACCAAGGTCTTCCTAGTATGACAGGGTATCCCCCCAATGATGCCTTTGGAGATAAGACCATAAAGTCAGCAGGGTACTCCCAAGAATCCAAGGTGACTACCAGGTTTTCAACTACCCCATTAGGTTTGACAGTTGAGCTATCAGTAAGCTGTAATATTGTAGGTGTAGCCCTTAGGTCTGAAATATTTAAGTTTTACAACTAGGTCCTTTGTCATGACATTGATAGTTGCACCAAGATCTACTAAAGCATTCTTAATTTGCAACCCATTAATATTGATCTCCACAATAGGGCTTCCTAGATCTAAATATTTTGGGATGCTAAGCTTCCCTAGCATTAAGTCAGAGAGTTGGCCTATGACATGGACAGTTTGAGGGTTTTTCTTTTTCCTCCCCGGTTTCTTCAAACATGCCTCTTGATGGCCTTGCTATAGATAGGTACTTCTTTGATTGCTTGGAACAAGGGAATTTTCACACATATATGCTTTAGCTGGTCAAGGATGTCAAAGGTAGGTTCCTCTTGTTTTTTCACATTTTCACCTTCCAACCTTTGTGGGAAAGGAGGGGACACTTTATCAGATGGCTTAGGTAATGATGGAATCTGAACTGGCTGATTTGGTTGGGCTTGGTCATTGATATCTTCTTCTTGTTCAGTCTCCTCATATGGTAATTCTGAGATTATGGGAGGAGATGGTGTGAGTAGCACAGTTCTTGAACGTAAATTAATATTATTCAGGTTAAGAGCATAGGCAGGCCGATGATTAGGATCAGCAAAATAGACTTGCTGCTGCTACGGTTGTTGGTTATTTGGATTAGGTGCTGCCTGAGCAGGTAGTTGGGTTGATTTTGGATTCTGACCTTGATTAGCTGCAGGAGGTGGCATAATGGATTGCTACTGCGGTTGCTTCAGGAAACCAGTGGGTGGATTTGACCATTGCTGGCCTCCTCTCCATTGGTTAGGCTACTGCCAATTCCCTCGTGGAGGCTGCCACTGATTTTGCTGTGGTGATTGCCAATTCCCTTGTGAGGATTGCCAATGGTTTTGCTGGGCATTTGGCCAAGGGTTATTCCACTGAGGTTGGGAGTATGGCCCATAGTTTGGAGGGTACTGGTTTTTCCATTGACTATTATATGAACCAAAATTTTGCAAAGGATCCTGAGGCATACCTTGTCTTGGGGCCCATGGCCTGCGCTGAGCAACAAAGAACACTTCCTCCTCTCCTTCAATGGTTTTGAACTCAGTAGGGAGATGTTGTACCTCCAAATTGGCCACTGCTTTGCATCGGCAGTCTTTCTTTTTTTGTCGGCAGTGGGGGCAATATTCAACTAACATTGCCTCAGCTTCCTCTTTCTTCCTTCTAGCTTGCATAGTATCCAGTTGAGTAGCTACATCATTGATGATATCCTGCTTGAAGTCAGACAAGAGATTGGTAATCTCCCCTTTAGATACTCCAGAGCCACTTCCTTTTATAGAAGAAGGTCTAAACCCCCTTCCCTTCTTTACAGCTGCTCTGGAGTAATTGAGATAGATTTTCTTGATATCATCCCAATCACTTTGGGTGACATCACCTCCTGCCATGAGGTCAAGGGCCTCCATGCAAGTATCATTGACTCCCCTTAAGAAGAGAAGTTTTTGAGATTCCTCATTCAGCTCATGATGAGTATTCTTCTGCACACTAAACAAGAATCTTGACACATAATCCTCCAAGGTTTCATCCTCCTTTTGTGACATTTTGAAGATGTCATCTCCTCTCAGATCATTTCCTCTACAATACTCTTTATATTTACTCAAGAACAGAGTCTTCATTTCATCCCAAGTGTTAGCTACATTGCTTCCCAATCCCATGAACCATCTCAAGGCTGCCTCTTTTAGAGTAGAGGGAAACAATTTCAGCTTGTGTTTTGAGGTTGTATAGTCATAGCTTCTACAAAGGATTTCAAATTCAAATAAGAAGGTATGAGGGTCTTCAGTAATAAGTCCATAGAACTTTGGCAGTAAAGAGGTAGGGATGTTCTTGAGATTATTATTGCCATGTAGGTCAGGGATTGGAAATGGAAAAATAGGATTTGCCATTCTTGGTTGTATTCTTGGATTAGCTCCTGGTTGATGAACTACAAGAGCAAGTGGATTATTTGATTCTGTTTCTTTGGATAGGTTAAAGCTTAGTTCAGAGGAATTAGAGGAAGAAGATGAAGTAACTAAGTCTTGGCAACATCCAGATATGGGTTGTCTTGGAATAGGTTCGGTTCAATCTCTTCAATATCTATGCTCCTAGGAAGGAATCTTCCAAATTGGTCTCTTCTTTCGATGCATACAACAAAAGTAAACTAACTATGGAGATGCTAGAATGCAAAATTCTAAACTAAAAATACTAAGAATGAAATCTTAAACTCTTTACTAGCATGCCTGTAATAGGTTCTTAGTTTGACACCATCCCCACAATGGCGCCAAAAATGTAGTGTTCTTTAATCAGCTCAATAACTAGGAACATGAATTCCTCTACTCAGGGATTGAACATCACAATTGGCAGTCATGACCTACTAAAGAACCTCATTTAATTATCAACCTAGGGACGTAAACTTGAAATGGGACAGCATAAGATATGCACTAATCACCCTTCCAGACATACATGATTCCTAAAATGCCTCATACTAGAATTTAAGTACTGGAAACAAATTTACTGTTTAACTTTACTTGGAAATTAAAAGCTCGTAAGATAACCTATTCTGCCTCTAGTGGCTGCAGGAACAGTTGACAACTTTGTGTTTCCGTCAACTGCAGGAACAGTCACATTAACTTCTATGAAGGAAAATGTAGCTATTCTATCTTGCAGAATAAAAGTATGGACAGTTCCCTAAGTGGGCCCCCTTAGGTAGTGCCAAAAGTAGACAACAAATTAGGCAAAAAACTTCATAAGCTTTATTGATTTAGTGCAAACAAGTACATGGCACAATCTCTTGGTTGAATTTCTAAAACTGAAAGTGTATTACAAAAGCAATTTTTTTTCTAGCCCCTTCTCTGAAGGAGAATGGGCTATTTATTGAAAACTGATCCTAACTACTAACCAACCTTCCCTTATAAAATAGGAGGCATTTATTACATTTAACTAACTTAAGTAAAGAGGTGAATGACAATGAAGAACTAAGTCAAATTAGTTGAGCAGTCTTAAAGCACCATCATCCTAGATTCATGCACCACCAAGACGATTGGCCTAGATTTTCAGAACACTCTCCCTGCATAGAGGATGGGTTGAAACTATCTCCTCATATTTTGTTGTTGAACTAGTCTTTATGGATTTGGTATTCAATTCTTCAAGTGGAAATTGAATTCCTTTCCTTCAATCATGGTACCTGCAAAATATCTCGCCATCTTTTCCTGAGGAAGAAGGTTAGCTCAACACGTTCATCCTTTAAGACAATCCATTACTTTATTCATTAATTAATTAAGTATTAAACTAAGGCAAACATTGTTTCAGATATGGCTGCAGGAAGTGTTGGTAGTGGAGGCTGCAGGAAGGTTTATGATCACACAAAACCATAAAGTATTTATTAAACTAATAAAACATTAAAGGTAATAATCATGGGACTTCTTATCACAATATACTCATCATATTTAAGTCATAAAAAGGTCTATATCTATCCCATAAACAGACTGAATGTTTGTTTTAGCATAATAAAAATAGCAAAGTATTTATAAAAGTATGATCAAAATGTGCCAAAGACTTCACCATCACACTACTCACAAGTTCTTTTCAATTAGAGAGCCTCATAGGGTGAACTTCCCTAAACTACCTCAAAGAACAACACAAGAGTTCTAGAATCAAAAAGAGGACACAAACATTTTCTAGACAAACTGACAAGTTCTCGGCCAAAGGACAATAGCGCAGGCATCCCAGAGGTGCACTGACATCTCATACAGACTGAAAAATGAGAATATCACAAAAAATGGAAAAGTGGCTACTAGCAATATAATTACTAAGAACTTCAAAAGTATTGGAAAATAATAGAATGTGATAAAGTTGAAATGAAGTGAAATAGAAATGATAAAGAGAATAAAAGAAAGAAGATGCTCACATCAATCCAAGTAATGAAGCCTCCAGCTAGTAGATATCTTGAACACCTACATCTATAAGATCTGGAGAAAGTGTTGGGGCTGTATAGAGGTTTTCCATAGTCAAACCACCGTTTTGGTGTTCCCACCTCCATAGACAACCAGATAGATAGAGATAAATGAACCGAAATGGAAAAAGCGTGTGGTGAAAGCAAAACCCACTTTAGAAGTAGAACCTGCACTACCAAGTATGAGTGATAAAAGCAATCCATGCTCAAGGAGAACTTGTATCACAAAGTGTGAGTGATAAAAGCAATCCCTACTCGAGGAGGAAAATCCGTATCATGAATTAAGGATGCAAATGATAAGGGATATGGAATCCCAAGATGACCACAAGCATAAGGAGAGGGAGATAGAGATTCAAGGCTTAAGGAAGCTAAATACAAAGAGAAATAGAGCTGCAAGGCTTAAGGAAGCCAAATATAGAGAGAAATAGAGCTGCAAGAGCCAAGAGTGTTGCAAATGGTGTTGCCAAGAGAGCTTGAGAGTACTTGAGGCTGGTGTAGCAAGCTATATGAAGCTATGCAAACAAAATAACTAGAGAGAAAGTACTAGAGCCAAGGTTGGAAAGAAGCTAGAGGCAGAAGAGCCCCAAATGAATGGAAAAGATAACATTTAAGGAAGATAAAGAAGCTTCTCGAGCCGTTTCAAGGCGTCCCTAGCTGTTACCACTGACAAAAGGAGGTGACAATTGGAAAACATGCACAAAAATGGTCATTTGAATTTTTGAAATGTCGTAGGATGTCTTCATGACATGCAGACTTTGCATGGTGTGCTAGTGCCCAAACACATCATGCTACAAAATGACACAAATGGGAAAAGTACAAGATTTAATGCGCAACTGGTGCACGAAGGGTAGCTAATGAAAAAGGGTATTGAGCATCCTAAGAAGGGAAAAAGGCTAATGTAGGGGCTAAATTGAGCCTACACAAATGCTAAGGGAGTGGAAACTAAAGAGGGTACAAGAATGCATGTGAAATTGCAAGGGGTGCAATTTTACGACATTACATTTTCCCCCCACTTTAGCGAGCATATGAATCTACACTAATATGCACACTAAAGGAAATCTAAAAAACATAAATAACATCATATGCCAAAAGGATAATGTAGAGGAAGAAAATAGCTCTTTGAACCAAGGAAGGATGCCCCAAGGCTGAAGACCTACAAAAAAATGCATTAGACAAGAAAAACCTACACTAGACAACAATGTTAGAAGATAAAAAACTAAAGGCTTTTAGTTAGCAAAGTGAAAGAGACCTCGATGTATAAGGTTATCTTAGTACTATGAACCATCCTCAAATTAAAAATAATACATAGAACTCTAAGATGTTGAAGAGAGAAAGAGCATATACTTAGGATGAAGAAGATACAAATTCTCAATCTGGTATATACAAAAGAGAAGAGAATTTAAGAAAAAGATGGAGAAACTAGAAAGGAATGCGAATTCCAATAGAGATGACTCCATAGGTCCTCGAACCCAAGGAGAGTTTTAACAAAGTGCATCGAAGCCTCGCACACCAACGATGGAAAAATCTCGCAGGATGAAAGCATCTTACAGGCACACAGACCTGCAAGGAGGCAACCCCCAAGATCTCTCATATGAAGGAAGCCCCATGAAGTATGCATGTTACAGGCCCATAGACTTGCAAGAAGGTATCCCCCAAGATCTCTCACATGAAGGAAACCCATATGAAAGTGCCTTACAGACCCACAAACCTACAAGGAGGCATCCCCTAAGATCTCTTACATGGAGGAAACCCAAAGGAGGAGACTTCGTAGAGTCAGATTGGAAAGCGGCTTCATAGGCGTACCTACAAAGTGACATGTTTACCAGTAGATAAAGCATGTATTAAAACAAAGTGGCCACGTAGTCAATCAAGCGGATAGTCATGCAAACCATCAAGAAAATGGAAGGCTTTCAGATGGGTCCCTCAGGAACCCTTCAAAAGAAGAGGGGTCCACTCAAGGGATGCATTGTTTGAAAAGTGAGGCCTAGTTAGGTTGCCTCCAAGCTATACATAAATGATTTCATTTGAAGGAGAGACTTTCAAATGGGGTTCCTTTGGTAGGGAACCCTTCAAGACACAAAGGGACCATTCAAAGGAACACACCAATTGGAAGATAGGGAGAAGAGAGGGGGGTTCTTAAGAAGGACACACATCTCGTGAACAAGTTACCAATGCCCCCATCATATAGGGGAGGAGAACCATGAAAGATACTCTAGAGGGGAGGTGTGAGAACCTCATGAGAAAATTCTTAGAATGGATAGGATAGAGGCAAGCCTCAGTATCACTTGTCATTTGAAGAAGAGGCAAGTGCATCAGCAAATAAATGAGTGATGGCACCTGAATCACGAAGTTGTATTTTATCCTTAAAGGCCTTACATTCACTAGTGGAATGGATAGGCACTTGATGGTATGCACATAAATAATGTGTTTCTTTACCATGTTTGTGAGATTTCTTGCGTGTGAGAGGAGGAAGAGTAATTAATCAGGCTTTAAGAAGCCTCAAAAAAATACGCTCTTGGAAGAGTAATTAAGCAGGCTTTAAGAAGCCTCAACAAAATACGCTCTTTCTCAGACAAAGAATGAGGAGTAGGAAGCAACCCTTTCTCATGTGGAGAAAAGAAAGACTGCTCACAAGAAGAAGAAGACATGAAGATAGCAGACAAGGGAGGAGGATCTCCATAGAGAGAGTGATTCCAACAATAGGGATTACACTCCTCTATAGGATCACTATCAACCTTCTTGATAGGACTACCAACATTAGCCTCTTTGACAGAGGTGCAATCATCTTCCTCAAAAGGAGGACAATCAACATTAAGAACATTACACTTATTACTTACATTATCCTATGATACATAAGAACAACCATCTTTGATAGCGGGTTTGGATGATGTTATCAGAAGGCTTAAGTGGATCAGGTCAGCTTTACATTCCCTAATGTAGGGTTATGTAAAGTATAAAGAACCCCAATCATCACCATCACATGGATTCTTTTGAGAGGAGTCAGAAGGAGTAGACTTAAGATTTCTTGCTTCAAAAGGATCTTCTTCAGGGAAATCTATCTCAAGAGTATCCTTTGTAGTAGGCACTGCTTGAGTAAACATCGACACATTGGAAGACACTGAAGGAATAAGAGTAGGAACAACCGAAGCTTGAACCACAACCGCCATCTCACATAAGTGCATAGTGTCAGGGTCAACCTTCACTGTGACTAATTTATTATTGCAAATGAACTTAATAGATTTATGCAAGGTAGACGGGACTGTGCCCATAACATGAATCCACGGTCTACCAAGAAGAAGGTTATATGGTATCTTTTTTGACATAACATATATGAGGGTAGGTACAGTGATGGGTCCCAACCTCAAAGGGAAGACTATCGTGCCTAGGGCTTGTCGACTGACATTATCAAACCCACGAATGTCAACATAAGAAGCATTATGATAAGATGAATCAATATAAATATTAGGCAATAGATCAATGCTACATACATTGAGCACCAAAATGACATCAATGAGAGTATGTCTAATAACTATATTATTAATGTTAACTATGATCATTAAAGGATCCGCTTGTTTCTGCACATTTGGGGGAAAAATTTCTTGCATACATAATGTGATATTTAGTAAATTTGCATGAATATGAGACATCAATGCATTAACATCTGTCAACCTAGCAGAGGGAGGCAAGAGGATCTTCTGCAAGGCTTCCTAAAGCATGCCTTGATAAACCAAAGCATATTGAAGCAAGTCCCACAAGAGATTTTAGCTGGAGTAACTTGAAGTTGCTCGACAAGGTCGTAATTGCTGGGTGCTTTAGTCATAGGTTTAGGAGCTTGTAGAAGATATTTTGTTGTTTATTCATTCTATCATCATAGGTATGGGGTACTGCTTTATAAGAGGGATCCTTAGAAAGATCAGGAGAATCACCATCAAATGGAACACCATCAATAGAATAAATCCTTTTAGGAGAAGGACTATCTAGAGTCACATAAATGATTGATCTCTTAGGCCTTTGAGAGGTAGTAGAGACATAGGTTATATTTACAAAATCATCACAACTAGTAGAATAATTATTTGAAGAAATATTCTCAACATTGATACAAATAAGATCAAATGTGGAAGGAGATTCATCATTCACTAATGCATCATCTCTAGAAGAGAGTGCATTGGAATGAAGATGAGATTCATCATTCACAAATGCAACATCTCTAGAAGAGAGTGTATTGGAATGAAGGGTAGATTCATCATTCACTAATGCATCATCTCTCAAAGAGTGTGCATTGGAATGAATAGAAGGTAGGGTAACATTAATAAAAGTATCAATGATTTCATCTTCTTGCAATAAGATATCCTTCAAAGCAAGAGAAATCACATGAGAAGGATCAAAGATATCAAGTGACATAGGTAAAGTCAAGTCACCAGAACATGCATGAAATGGAACATCATGAACACTTTGAATAAAGCTAGATATTAAACTCATAAAAGAGGATATTAAATTCATTTTGAGGTGATTGAACTGAGAAAAACCAAAAATATAGGTTTTGGATTTTTTGGTATTTTCTAGGTTCTAGTAATTCACATTTTCAAAGGTCTTCAAAGCAGACTTTGAGGTTGGAACTTGTGTCGGTCCCTAAAATTTGATAGTTGAAGGCATAGGATTTTAGGGACTGAACTAGTTCTCTAGGAGACCTATTCAACGGTGCAAATGATTCAAAATTTCAAGTGCCGAGTCGAAAGTTATGACCCCACCAAGTAGGGGTAAATAAATTCCTAGTTTTTTTGGTTCACATCGGGTTCACCAAAATGTAGAGAAGAGGGATTCACTACTCATGAGTTCTCTTCATTCAGAGAGCCTCACGAGGCGAACTTCCCTAAACTAGCTCATGGAACAACACGAGAGTTCTAGAATCAGAAAGAGCAGGCCACAAACATTTTCTGGACAAATTGACAAGCTCTCAGCCAAAGGATGGTAGCGCAAGATACATATGACAATGCGAGACACTGGTGTTCTAGAGGCACACTGGCATCTCGTATGGACCAGAAAGTGAGAATATCACAGAAAATGGCAAAGTAGCTACTAGCATCTAATTATTGAGAACTTTGAAAGTACAAGAAAATAATAGAATGTGATAAAGCTGAAATAAAGTGAAATAGAAACGATAAAGAGAATGAAAGAAAAAATATGCTCACAACAATCCAAGTAATGAAGCCTGCAGCTAGTAGAAATCTTCAGTACCTACATTTGTAAGATCTGGAGAAAGTGTTGGGGCTGTATAGGGGTTTGCCTCAGTCAAACCCCCGTTTTGGTGTTCCCACCTCCACAAACAGCTAGATAGATAGAGAGAAATGAACCGAAATGGATAAAGCATGTGGTGAAAGAAAAACCCACTTCAAGAGTAGAACCCGCACCATCAATTATGAGTGATAAAAGCAATCCTTGCTCAAGGAGGAGAACCCGTATCACAAAGTGTGAGTGATAAAAAAAATCCCCGCTCAAGGAGGAAAAATTGTATCATGAAGTAAGGATGTAAATGATAGGGGATATGGAATCCAAAGATTCTCACAAGCATAAGGAGAGGGAGATAGAGCTGAAATGCTTAAGGAAGCCAAATAGAGAGAGCAATAGAGTTACATGAGCCAAGAGCATTGCAAAGGGTGTTTCTAAGAGAGCTTGAGAGTACTTGAGGCTACTATAGCAAGCTATATGAAGTTGTGTAAATAAAATAACAAGAGAAAAGTGCTAAAGCCAAGGCTATAAAGAAGCTAGAGGTAGAAGAGCCCCAAATGAATGGAAAAGATAGCATTTCAGGAAGGAAAATAAGCTTCTCGAGCCATTTCAAGGCATCCCTAGCTGTTACCACTGACAAAAGGAGGTGACAAGTGGAAAACATGCATGAAAATGGTCATTTGAACGTTGAACGTCATAAGACACTGGCACAGTGTGCAGATGTCTGCATGATACACTAGTGTCCAGACACATCACACTACAAAATGACACAAACTGGAGAAGTACAAGATTTAACGTGCAGTTGGCACACAAAGGGTAGTTGCTGAAAAAGGGTGCTAAGCATCCTAAGAAGGGAAAAAGGTTGATGTAGGGGCTAAATTGAGCCTACACAAATTCTAAGGGAGTGGACACTAAAGTGGGTACAAGAATGCATGTGAAATTGCAAGGGGTTAAATTTTACGACATTACATTTTCATAAGAAGAAATGTTTTCAGAAGAAAAATAAGAGTTTGTACATTCAAGAGGAAAGCAATTCATCAGATGCTATTGATAATTTTGATGATGAAAAAGATTGTTCCTTTGTCATGGAAG
>VDFB02332966.1:0-25027 GCA_007258455.2 Sequoia sempervirens
TGTTTTTCACACATAAAATATCTAACCAATGTCTCATGCAACTTTACAAATGGACCCAAATAAATATTTAATGTAGCTAACACATCTCTAAAGATGCACCACCAAAAATATTTTATTTTAACATATTTAGTTTCTTATGCAAGGTGTACAACACCCTTTTTTCCTAATATTCTCCCACTTTTTGTATACATTGCATAAAGGTCAATAGATGAAACATATCATCATAGATATCCATGAAATCACATGAATCTCCAACATGCCCTCATACTCCATCAAGATGCTTACCTCCAATAGCAACCACAACAAATGCTATACATCCAATCATCCTTACCTCCAAGTTTTCCAAAACATCAATAGAACTCATGCCAACTACATATCTGACCCATAAACTATAATCACAAGCTCCCCATATAAAACCTATCAATGAAACACATACATATCCAAGAACTCCCACTACATGAGTAATATCAAATTTGAAAACAAATCAAGGCATACCAAGTTTACCAATTAACACTCATACCAAGGTGTAGCTAGTAATCCAAACCATGTAGTAACAAATAACAATCACACCCATCTACATGTGCAACAAAAATCATTGCATACTCCCTCACAATTACTCACCATAACTCTCCCAAGTTCTCCACATCCAAAGCATATGAACATGAACCTCCAAGAAGTAGCCATAAAACAAAGAGAAAAGACCTACCAATCATATCACATAATATGTCCTACCACCACTTCAAAGTGCTAAGTTGTGCCAATTTATACTTCTTCACAAGCCCAACTTAAAAGCCTTAACAACACCTAACTATTTAACATTATAGATCAAATAAAATGTATGTATCTCATATAACCGACATTGGATGCAAGCCTCTTTAAAACCAAGGAAGATCAAACTCAAATTCATTCCATTACTAAGAATAAGCCCAATAGCATCTCCTAAAATCCTTATAAATGCCATCATAAGTCAAACTCATATATACAAGGAGATAAACATGCCAAACACTCCTCAAATGAACCCTTCAAAACGAACAACCATTGCTCAAGATTCATCTCCATGAGAAGACAAAGCATAAAAAGAAATGCACCTGAAAACCAAATGGGCAACACCTATTAGATGATTCTCAGTCGAATAGACCAACAGTGAGGAATGTGATTGCTCCTCCAAGATATACCAAGCTACAGTAACTACTCCAAGATCAATCTCCTCTAGAGTCCATCATGCATTCGATATCGAGGTGAAGGCTCCTCAGTCTTTCTAATAAAACCTCCAAAGAGTGGTTGTTTCAACAAATGTCTCTAGACCCAAAATAACTCCAGTCTCACCTCTGCAATGTCCCCATTTTGAGAAAATTTGATTTGTGAGCATTTAGCTCAGTTTTTGAGTTTTCTCGTAAGCTTCTAGGTGAGATGGGGGAGAACTCCAAACTTCTTGGAGTGCTCTAGGTTGATTAGCAATGACTTTGGTTTTGGGAAATAAGCTCAGTAGGTAGTATGGATCATTAGGCCACTTTTAGAAGTGATTTTTGACTTTTGGTGGCTTCTCCAAACTTCTTGGAGAAGCAATCTATTTTTAGAAAAGTCACTTGCTTGGCTCCAATCATCATCCCAAGTCTTCAGTATCATGATGGTACGATCAAAGTTTGATTTTGATACCATTTCAGTGCTTTCCGCAACTAGGGTTAATTATTGAGCTATTAATTAAATACACTTAAGTTGTCTAATGTTGAAATTAAAGGACAACTTAGTGTGATTACTCATCGAAAAGGTGTTAAGTTGTGTTTTAAGTTGGACGCCTAGGTTTGAGGTCTTTTCTCATGAAAAGGAATATTAATTCTCCTAAAAGGTCTTTTTGAAGAAAAAAAGGAATTATTATATTTTTAAATTGAATATTTCCCTCTAGAAAGCTATATAAAGAGGATGTGAACTCATTTGGAAGGAAGACTTTTGAACTTGATATTGTTATGCTGTGGGAATGAACTTGAGTTCTTCCAAGGCTTCTTGAGGACGGAAACCCTCTTGGAGTAATTGGTTTTGAGGATGAAAACTCCCCTAGTTGGTCTCGGTAATTCCATTTAGGGATTACAGTTGTACTTCAAATTAAGGTTTTAGTTATTAGTGTTGCAGAGATGGAGAAATTTGATGTATTTTGAAGAGGTTTGTTGTAGCTAATCTTTGGGAAATTGACTCATGTGATTTCAATGAATTATTGATGACTTCTTGGATAGGCCGTACACTTGTAGGCATTCCATATTCACTCTCCTGGTCATACCCTTGTGGATGCCTTATTGTTGGTATGAAATACATTGTTTCTATTTTTTTGAGATAATAATTATAGATGAATAGTTCGTACAGCTAATGATTGCTAACTTGGTTGCATTTTTGGGCCATACCTTATCTAAGGAGGCGTGAGAATGTGGTGATTGAGACACCTAGTTTTGGTGCTCTTTTCTCCCTCATTGGAGGCACCTAGTGTGCCAATGATGTTTCCATATCATGTTTTAGTGGGAGAAATATTGTGATAGTTTTTGTTGTGTTTGTTTTCTACTGTTCTAACATTAGCAGCAACTCTAAATGCTGATGCAGTCCAAAGTATGACTGATTTACATCTTCAGCTTGTTTATCAACCTTTATATTGCACTTGGGTGTGTGTAGAAGAATTTTACGTGAAGTTTATTGAGTATTATGAAGTTTGGATTTGTTGGAGTGTATAGTGTGACCACTTATAGAGTTTTCCTAGCTTCTTCAGCAGTGTTTTCAGACTGGTTTATCTACAACACAGCAGCAAGCAAGTGTCAACAGACCTGCATCAATGTATTCCATCATCATTCAAGGTATTTGTTGTTGTGTTTCCAAGCTGGGTGGACTTGTTCAAGATATTTGGCTCTTATTGGGATGTTACAATAGTTTCTTTTTCATTAGCACTTATTATCAGCAACTAATCCTCTTTTTAAGATGTTTATAATGCAAATGTACTCACATTGTAATGCTTTGGATGGTCATATTGCTGAAAACTTTCTTTTCACGCATTCTAAATTGTAACATTGGACAGTAGTACCGCCAGTGAGTTCATTCTTGGTTTATTGCTGATACTTACCCCACTGAATAAGTGGTTTATTGTAATCACTCATCTCTGAAAAGTGGAAGAGTTGTTATTCATGTTTGTACTCACTCACCATTGGATAAGTGGAAGTCATTATTCATGTTTGTACTCACTCACCATTGGATAAGTGGAAGTCATTATTCATGTTTATACTCACTCACCATTGAGTTTCCTTTTCAATATTGTATAAACTTTCCCACTGAAAAGTGGAACTGCCATTGTAATTTCCATTGAATAAGTGATATTGGCTGGCTTTCCACTTGATGATTTCCTTTTAGTTATTGTTGTCAATTTAATTGTAATCCTGAACATAGTATGCTCTCACCTTGTCCACTCTGGAATCTGGGTGAACAAAAAGTGGAAAGGAAGTTGCTTGTATCTAATTTCCAGTTTGCGATATTTTTCAAAAGAAAAAATCTAGGGTGGTTATTACAACCTCATTCTACAAGTATCCATGAGCACATACAACTGATCAATCCATGCTAAAATCCAAATGCAGCACCATACTATCATGAAGCTCCCAAGCAAAAACTCAATGTACTTAATACCAAGAGAGCTAACTAAATTGTTATTAAAAATAAATCTCCAACTACAAAATCAAGAACTCCACATGATTTCGTGATCTAACATCTCCTAGAAGATCATATGCTCCGATGAACATATCCTACTCCTTTGAACACCTATATCATGCCAATGCTCCAATTGGTATCCAAAGTCCATCATGGCAACCATTCTCTCAACCAAGGATCACCTATCAAAGCTGACAAGCCATAAATTGACACCTCACTAAAGACTCCAAGAGTCCTCCATGGTAAATCAAGATATTAACATCTCCAAATCACATGAAGATAACCATCTCTTATCAATAGAAGTCGAGATGTCAAAGAACTCTCACTACATACAAGAATCACAATCCAAGAGCTTTTCCATGAAATCAACAACTACTACAAAAGATCATCTATCACTAAATGACTAATCCACATCATTGCCAAAGCTCCCATTGAATTTTGATATAGAGCTATCCATGACATCGTGGTAAGCTGTTACATCCTCACATTGAGACTACATGTTTGAATGCAATGTTAGTTGCAAATAACTGCTTTCATGAGATTATGACTTTGAGAATGCAATAGTTGTTCTTTTACATCTGTAATGTTAATGAACTCTTTATTTTGCAAGTGAATTTATTGTTCACATGAAGTTGAATGAGATCGTGAGATTAAATTTAAATGCATATTATTAAGCCGTTAAAAACGATCTAACCATAATCCTTGTCAGTGGATGCAGGATTGTCGACGCCATGAGAGAAAGGGAAATATCATCAGGGAGAGGACGTGGTTAACGATGGATCAATTTTATCATCAGATCTTGAGTCGGTGTAAGACAGTTGGGCTGACGTCATGACCTTGGCCATAAGTGATTAAATATAATTATTGTTAAATAAGCCAATTTAAAATATTTATTAATAATTAATAATCTCCTCTTGAATTTGAAAAGAGATAACTCATGGAATACATCGTAGGAGATATCAATGGATATAAAATATTAAATTTACAATAATAATAAAGCCATCGCTCTAAATAAATAAAGATATAGCAATGCTTAAAGCCGATGGTGGAATAATGAAGAAAATATTAACCATAATTTTTAACGCCCATGGATACGAAAATATTAAACATTAGCAAGGTCTTAAGCAAAAGAAAAGGAATTTGTAATAGAGCCGTCAGTGATTTTGAAGCGAAAGTCTTACTGCCACCATTCCATCGTGATGAAACGGCCAAGGTGGAAGGCAAGGAGACGCGGGGGAATTCGTGGTGCTTCAATTTTGCCGATGAAAGGAGCTCTCGGTTAGGGGAGTCTTGTTTTGGGGATATTACATTCATTTCTCGGTGGCTTTTCATTCAGTTCTTCTATCGCATAATACCTTCTCCTGAATGAACTTCGTTCTTAAGTCTGAAACAATCCTTTTCCATTCATTCGGAGGTAACCCAAGTTTTCTCTGTGCTTCGTCTTTACCCTAACTGTTGGCGAATTCTCAAGACAAAGTAATAGAAGTTCAATCCGCCCCTGTTCTTGTTCACGGCTGGGAGTATTGGCGTGTTTGGAAGTCGGGGTAGTTGTGAAAAGAGATAATCTCTCCAGTCTCGAACTCTCTACTCACAGACAGGCGAGTAACAAATATCTCACCAAATAAATGATATCAATATTTAATTCTCGGTTTATTACTGTGTTCCTTAAATCTGATTAGTATTTTCAATCTGAATCGTATCTCTCCTACTCTCTTAAGTGAATAAGAATCTATGCGTATGGCTATGCTTTTATCGATATAAATAGAAGCAAAGAATTTTCATTGTGTCTCTACCGAACTGGAAAACTTTGTTGTAATCACCATTGATACTCTGTTTAACACGTTTTAATTGCTCTGCCATCTATGCCGACCCTGAAGGCAGTAAAACTATACTCTATAAGTTTTAAATAATTTTATTAAACTCTTGTCAGTTCAGGAGTCTAATCAGACATCTAAATTGTCTGTCTGGGAACGGATTTGATTTATGAGTCAAATACTTTTTCTCCAATCTGAGGTTAAGTTTGGTCTAAAATTTGAGTCTGGTGGTCATATCCTGAATTAGGCTTACAACTACTCAAAATCTTGAAAAGCGATTTAACAAATTGTGACAACCTCAATAAGGAATCACGACCATGTCCCATTCCTTTCATCTTAATCTGATCCTGAATATTATTTTGAAATTCATTTAGCTCATTCCTGCCAGAATTTGTGGCCTTACATTGATTGAAATCTGTACCTGGGTTCTGTTGAATCTTTTGGTCTTTTTTTTTATAAGCCATAATTTGATTAGTGAAGTCAAATTATTTCCCTGAAGTTGTTCATGTGCTCAACCTTGTATCATTTGAAATCTGGGCAATTGTATCTTTTAGGATGTTGTAAATCTCCTTTGTCAATTGTATAAACTTTATGGATAAGCCTAAACTTGAACCAAAAGAAATTGATATCCAAACCTATCATAGTAATTTGAACTTAGAACCAAAAATATGAAGTTAAAATGTTGAGCACACCGAAATCAACATTCGTGAAAGTAGAGATTTAACGTGAAACTAAGCCATTGCTTTGTTAATCTGTTGAAACCTTCTTGAAGGGAAAACCTCATCTCATGCTGAGTAATTCAAACGGTCTTTTAAGAAGTGAATTGACCTTGAGTCAGGATTCTCTTAATATGTCTGATATTAGTTGTTGAACCTTGATTAGAGGAAAGATTTGAATTCAAGACTTGTAATACAAAACATGGAATCCATACTGTCATAGAAGACTCCTTAATCCCTCCTAAAATTGAGAACAAAAGATTATTATTATCACTCAGATGAGATAAGTTATGAGATGTAATCCTCTCCTTCTTAAAAGATAACAACATAATCCTTAAACAAGAAGTGAATCCCAACCGAGTTCTGGTAATGTTAAACCTTAAGGTTAAAGTCTTAATCTTGAACTAAGAGAAGAACAATAATTTAACTGGATATGGTAAGATTAAAACTAGAATTATCATGTCGAGCAAGGGTGAGAGTGCTGACGGCACAGGAGTGCTAGAGATGTCAGTACAAAAGTGCCAGAGACATCGGCATAGGAGTGCTAGTAATATTAAAATCCTTGGCCAAGGTATGATGCCAGTTAGGCAATAGTCAGCTATCATGATCCAAATATAGTTCTGGTCAGAATGATCCATTTGGGTAGGAGGAACCTACAGAGAAGGGGTCGACCAGCGGTATAGGTTCATGACACCAGGCTCAGAGGCATGATGATAATTTGATCCATGTTGATTACCCTCGTGAAGGGTGGGTTCTTCAGTTGAAGAAACTCGGGAGACTAGTAGGTCTTGGTTGGGCAGTAAAGCCACTGATGATAAATTCTATTTCCCTCCTTGATAAAGTTTTCTAAGAATAACAGTACGAAGATGATGTCAAATGTATTACTTCCTCACTCATAAATCCAGGTACACGCAATGCCAATTAAAGATTATTTTCATTCATGCCATGAATCTTATATTTTATGTTAATGTACGTGTAAGATTCTGTAGTTAATTAGTGAGATAACTACTTGATTCATTCAGCTGTTATATTTGTTCATAGTTGTAGTAATTGTTCATTAGCTTCTAGAGGCAAAGAAAAGTAATTATTATCCTCCTGCAATTTCCTGTTATATGTTGCAGTAATAGTTTTCTTTTCAGCTGAAAATGAAATTAAAAGTTAGTTGATGAATTGTATGTTGTAACGACTTCAGAATTGAATTTTCCTTTCCGTCTAGCTACAATTGAAGCCCTAGTTTCATGAGTAGGTGAAAGATGCGAGTTGGTTAATGATTCCCTATCAGTTATTCTCTTTTAGTCCGTTAACTTAATTTTGGAAACCCTAATTTGGCAGTTATTTTGTTATTGATTTGCCGTGAACAGTTGGTGGAAAACAGTTAGATGTTACATGTCAGCTGAAACTGAAAATTCAAAAGACAGTTGCATGTTTGAAATAGTTGGAAAAAAAATTGGGAACCCTAGTTTTGAAATCAAGTTAGTTGCAGTTCAACTGAAAGTTGGTTGACAGTTGAAAATTTTAAACTATAGACTGGTAGGTTGCTACATAAACAACCATGCTACTAGTTCCAATAACTAACTATCCAAACACTCTAATCATTCATCCTCTCATTCCAATGCAACATGCCAATCTACAAATGACCACATATAAGGCCAACTGACTAAATCTGCACCAACATTGAAAAGACCTATGGATATAGACAGTCCACATCTGAGTTATTACTCCAACCAATGAGTGGTGTCCATCCACTAAACTACCTAACTCATAGATCCTAAACCAATGCAACATGAAAACTCACCATCACACCAATAACTTGCAAACTAAGATAACAAAGAAGATACCTGTAAACCTCTCATGGCTCAAACACTAAATCAACTCCAAATCTGATTTGCCACATAAATCCACAAATGAGTAACCATAGTCAAAAAACCAAACAAGCATCTAGAAGATAAAAATAGCCTCCCAACACTAAACCACAACACCACCTATAATCATGAATCAATCCAATACCACAACCCAATCCTATCAACTACATACATGACCATGTCATGCCAATGCTCAAATGTACATGAATATCCATGAAACCATAATCATCACCATCATTGTACCTATACCCAACTCTCACTAAACTAAGACTCCTAGTCTCACATGCATATCAACCATGTCCTCCAACTAGAAGACAACCCGCATACCTATCTCCATCAAAGTCCACACTTTGAAAATACTTGTAAACCTATATCAAGAAGCACCAAATTTAATAACCTATTATATCATCATATTGGTCTCATAAAATCATGCACTCCCACAAGCTTTTGCCCACAATTTTTTCTAGATGCTCACACAATCACACCTTAAATCCCAAGCTCTTACAAGTACTCAAACAAGTACAAACCTCTCTCTACTCATTGAAGTGAAAAACCAACTGATTTATTATGTAGTACACTGCAAATTCTCTTCATCACCTATTTGAAATCCAAATCCAATTTTATATGCTCAAGATATCACCAATTAACTATTTTGAATCAATGTTAGCTTCAAGCACCCAATTCTAATGCAAATGACAAAATTTAATGATCAAATCTATACCACTATGTAGTATTCAAAGAAATATTTCCAATGCATATATGAAGTCAAAAATATGACAAGCTAGTGGTGACTCTAACTCAACCTGGGTGAAAGTTGCACCCCTCAAAAAAATAATCCTTTTTTATGGAATTTGAATTCCCAACTAGTTGTAGTTGGGTGATGTCACTACCAGTTGTGAAGCATAGGCTACGTTGTGATGGAAAACAAGGGCAATGCCCAATGGTGGCAGTGGTTGGCCAATGTGTTGAACTTAGGCCCCCACCAACTGGCCACAACTAGGAGCTAGCCACCCAGCTATGACCCAATGCCTACTGCCAATAGGCGGTTTCCCAGATGACCAAGTGAATGCTTTAAAACACTACAGGATTTTTTAATAATTTTTTTTAATATTTTCACCCAACTGTTCCTTCGAATTTTTTTTTATTATTTTTCTTTTGTTTATTGCCATCCTCTATGGACCTATACTCAACCAAATGTGACAAATCTACTATGCAATATGAATCTATACAACCATACAAACAAGTTTCTCTCAAGATTTCTCCAAGGCCCAAAAAATGGCCAAATTTTGCCAATAAATATAGTCAATTTTATGTGTATTTATACGTTTTTGGGTCTTCTAGACTCAATAGTCTGGTCTTTTTGCCCAACAATCCTTTAGCATAAGTTCACCCCCAAAACCATCATAAAAAGAGCCCAAAGAGAAAACCCATTTGGCAAATCTTCATCCAACCCCAAATTTGCAATAACCCAAGTCTACAAACACACATGTGCCCTTGGAAATGCCTTCATTTTTTTCTTGCGATACCATGGATTTAACTATACACAAGAATCTACTCATATCAAGGGTTACAAATACTTGGGAGATTTCCTCACCTGTTAATGCTATTAAGCGGGTTAGATCCTTCCAGCCACGAGTGAAGACATAAATAAATGTAGCCTATTGGCTATTTATTTATATGTGACATTTAATGAGAATGGGCACATCTCTTGGCAACAATATAATTTTCTCTTGGGCCGACTTTCCTTATAAATTATATTTATTATTTGTAACTATATTATTCTGTGCTCGGCCAACTTGTATGTCTCTTGGATTTGTATATATAGGAGTTCTATTTCTCATTTGAAGACAATCAAGCAAGTTCGATATTATATTCTTCTATGAAGAGTGCGAATTCCTTATAGAGCATATTGCGAATTCAGTCAAGGGCAGAGATAGTTATTAAAGAAGTGCAGATTGTTATCTGCCATTGCATCTTGTTATGTGCTGAAGATTGGCCTCGTGATTGGCCTCATTGTATAGAGAATTGTTGCTCTATTTATATATATAAGAGAGATCTTTGTTGCTGGGTTTTTCTCCCTCAAGAGGAGGGTTTTCCCAGGGTATCTGCTGTGTTATTGTGTCTGATTTTGAGTTAATTTTTTGTGCAAATAATCTGTTCATTAAAATTTACATGGTATCAGAGCGGGTTTGAGAGGATCGTGATCAGATTATTTCTAATCAGCAATACCCCAGTTGTTCATCTATCTACATTAGTCAAGATGGTGAACGGTTTGAAGATCAAGGATGGACTCGAGGGTGCATCCAACTTCACATCATGGAGGTTTAGGATCATGCTTACCTTGCGTGAAAATGACTTGGGTGAGTTCGTAGAGTCCAGCGTTCCTCAACCTGAGGAGGAAGAAGCGAAGTTACAATGGGTGAAGAAAGATGTTAAAGCAATGAAGATATTGGTTGATTCCGTCAAGGATCATATTGTACCTATCGTCTCTAAGTTGAAGACAGCGAGAGATATGTTCAAAACATTGGAAGAGATGTACGAAATCAACAATACCAGTCGAGCACTTGCACTGAAGCAACAACTTCATCATGTGAAGATGGCGAAAGGTGAATCAATGATTGCATACTTTATGAGGATTGCAGATTTGAGAGATCAACTCTCGACAATAGGGCATATGGTTGATGACAAAGACCTGACTATGCTTGCTCTCAATGGTCTACCTTTGTCTTGGGAATCTTACATTCAGGGAATCAGTGCAAGGTCGAAATTGCCTAAGTTTGATTGCCGAAGATCAGATTGCATTCAAGTGGAATCAAGGTTGGTGGCAAGAGGCGTTGGTCAAAGTTCTAAGAATGAAGACATTCATGTTCTCGCCTCCCATACTTCAAAGAAGAAAGGAAAAGATGGAAGGAAAGGATTCTTCAAGAGGAATCGTGACAAGGGAAATGATGATGCACCTCCATTCAAGAAGAAGAGGGATATGTCCAAGATTCAATGTTTTAGGTGTGATAAGTTTGGGCACTTCGCCAAGTATTGCCCGACTAGGCCTAAGCAACAAGCTACCGTTGCGGATGTTGATGATGCTTCTCCACAAAATGATTCAAGTGAATATTTGTTCTATTCGGCATTATCAAGCAGTATACCTTCCGACACCAACACATGGATAATCGACAGTGGTGCTTCACGACACATCACCGGCTTTAAGGAGCACTTATCAAGTTTGGTGGAAAAGGAGTCTTCTGAACAAGTCATCATTGGAGATGATGCTAGCTACTCAGTGAAAGGAATTGGGACCTCTACACTTCACTTGGATTCCAGCATATCACTTCAATTGGGTAATGTTCTTTATGTTCCTGGAATCAAGCGCAATCTTATTTCTATATCAGCTTTGGAAGATAAAGGATATCAAGTTGCCTTCTCCAAAGGCAAAGTTCTAGTGTGGATGGAAAACTCTAGATTCAAGGATGCTCAAGTAATTGGAGTTAGACACGAAAACCTTTACAAGGTTTGCACACGTTCTTTACAAGCCTTGGTTCCTGACTCTTCAAGTCTTTGCGATCTTTGGCATCAGAGATTGGCTCACCTACACTTCTGAGCCTTACCTCTCATGGAAAAGATGGTGACGGGCCTTCCTAAGTTCAACCAGGAGCACAAAGGTACTTGCAAGGGCTGCGCATTGGGTAAGAATATAAAAGCCCCCTTTCATAGTAGAGAAAATAGATCTAAGTGTATTTTAGACCTTATTCATTATGATTTATGTGGACTTATGTCTGTTCCTTCTTCGAGTGGTTTCTTGTATTATGTTCTTTTCATTGATGATCACTCTAGGAAGACATGGATTTATTTTTTGAAATCTAAAGAGTCTGAGGAAGTGTTGGATAGGTTTAAAGAGTTTAAAGCCTTGGTAGAAAATCTTTCTGGTAAAAGAATTAAGGTCCTCGAATCGACAATGGTGGAGAATACACCTCTGGTAGTTTCGGAATTTTGTATGATGATCTGAGGGATTAAAGAGGGAGTTTTGTGTTCCCTATAATCCTCAACAAAATGGTGTTAGAGAAAGAAGAAGCAGGGACAATAAAGTGGGCGACAAAGGCCATGATCCATGATCAAGATTTGCAAACCTTCCTATGGGCAGAAGCTTCCAGGACAGCTGTGTATGTTCAGAACAGAAGTCCTCATAAGATCTTAGAGAATATGACTCCAGAAGAAGCCTTTACAGGGAAGAAGCCTGAAGTCGTCATTTGAGGATCTTTGGATGTCCTGTCTATATTCATGTTCCCAAGGAAAAGAGAACCAAGTTGGAGCCTTCTGGCAAGAAGGGAATATTTGTGGGCTACAATGAGACATCAAAAGCCTACAAAATTTACATTCCAGGTAGAAGTTGATCGAGATCAGTAGGGATGTCACATTCGAGGAAGATGTTGCATTCAGGAGATCCAGGGGGATTCATATGGAGATTGATAATGAAGAGTCTCCTCAGGATATGGAAGTTGACCATACTCCTGAGATTCAGAGGGAGACTTCAGAACCAAAAGAAGATATTGATCCTGTTGAACCCTTGGAACCTACTGATGGGCCTACTGACATTGTTGTTGGGAGAAAGAGACCTCTATGGGCCAGTCATACTATGCAAGAGGCTGAAAGCTTTGCAGCTCCTAGAGGCACATTCAAAGAAAGCAAAAGGCCACATAAGTTCTCCAGTTATGTTGCCTTGATGAGTCAGATTATAGAATCCGAGCCTACCTGTGTTGAGGAAGCATCTTGTCATCAAGTTTGGAAAGATGCTATGACAGAGGAGTATCAGTCAATTCTTAAGAATGATGTTTGGGACATTGTTCCTAGACCCGAGGGCAAGTCTGTGGTATCTTCTAAATGGCTATTCAAGATTAAGCATGCTGCAGATGGAAGCATTAGAGAAGTACAAAGCAAGATTTGTGGCTCGTGGGTTCTCTCAGAAAGAGGGAGTTGATTATGAAGAAACATTTGCTCCTGTTGCTCGCTATACTTCTGTCAGAACCATCATTGCTATTGCTGCATCTAAAGGATGGAAGATTCACCAGATGGACGTGAAGACAGCCTTTCTCAATGGTGTGATTGAGGAAGAAGTTTATATAGAACAACTTGATGGATTTGAGGTTCATGGGAAGGAGTCACATGTTTGCAAGTTGAAGAAGGCCTTGTATGGTCTTAAGCAGGCTCCTCGCGCTTGGTACGAAAGAATTGATCGTTACCTATCAAGTTTGGGGTTCTTGAAGAATGATGCTGATTCAAATCTTTACTTCAAGGTAATCAATGGTGAAGCATTAATTTTGGTTTTATATGTTGATGATTTGATCCTTACTGGAGAAGATCACCTGATTCTTAAGTGTAAGAAGGAGTTGACTTCGGAATTTGAGATGAAGGACCTTGGGCTTATGCATTACTTCCTTGGATTAGAAGTATGGCAGAAACCAGATGAGATGATTCTAAGTCAAGGAAAGTACACCATTGATATACTTACGAGATTTGGTATGATGGATTGCAAATCTATGTCCACACCTATGGAGACCAACTTACATAAGTTGAAGGAGGCTGCAGCTAATTCAGACTTGGTGGATCCTACATTGTATAGACAGCTTATTGGATCCTTGATGTATCTAGTTAACACTAGACACGATGTTGCTATCATTAAGTGCATAGCAGTTTATGTGTGATCCGAGACGGTCCATCTTTTAGCAGCTAAACATATCACGAGATACTTGCGTGCTTGATTGGATATGGGTTAAGTATACTTGAATCTGAGACTTGGGGGTTACTGGTTTCATTGATTACGATTAGGCGGGGTTATTCTGGTCGAAGAGCACCTCTAGGATTTATTTGCTTGATTTAGTTTGGCTTCATGATTTCTTAGCGAGAGCCTTGATCATCTGTATGCGTGCAATGGCGAGTATATTACGCTTGTTTAGCAACTTCGGAAGCAATGTGAAAGCCGTAAACCTAAGCGAGATTGTTTTGGACAATCAATGGAGCTATCATTCATTATGATAATCGAGTTGTGTAAAGCTTTCTGTCAATCGGTTTCGCGGCAGAACCAACCGTTGAGATCCGTACCTGCTCTTTAGAATGTAGTACTTTAGCATGCAGTTGAAGGTACATAACCGGTGATGGCAGCATCTGCCAGCCTCTTCGCCCGGGGATAAAAAGTTTGTGTACTTTTCGAGATAAGCTTGAGTATGGTGGAGAATCCGACCTTGGCCCCAGTAAGAGTCATAGTATCAATGAACCTTGTTAATGCATTTTCCTCGTGGAGAATTTGAGGTGCAGTACTTGTTAATGCATTTCCTCACGAAGGCAATTTGAGGTGAAAATTGTTTCCACCCTCTGAGTCATGGTGGATGTCATGTAATGAGACTCCATGACATATGTTATCACTTGTGTTTCACCCTCTGAGAGAGTCATGGTGAAAGTCACGTTGAGGTGACAACATCACCCTAGTGATGAACACTTGTACTTACCATAGTATGGTTGTAGCCATTATGGTTGATATCGTGTTGAGGCGATATCTAATATCACGTTGAGGTGATATTCTTCTCTTCACATCTGGTTGTAGCCAATGTGATGAGCATCATGTTGAAATGTTTTGTCTTGAGCAGCTGGAAGTTCTCTCTCTAGCTGAGGAGTGTTAATGATATTGCAGCTTTAGGTTCGTCCTTCCAGCCACGAGTGAAGACATAAATAAATGTAGCCTATTGGCAATTTATTTATATGTGACATTTAATGAGAATGGGCGCATCTCTTGGCAACAATATAATTTTCTCTTGGGCCGACTTTCCTTATAAATTATATTTATTATTTGTAATTATATTATTCTGTGCTTGGCCGACTTGCATCATAAAAGGAGGTGTCTCTTGGATTTGTATATATAGGAGTTCTATTTCTCATTTGAAGACAATCAAGCAAGTTCGATATTATATTCTTCTATGAAGAGTGCGAATTCCTTATAGAGCATATTGCGAATTCAGTCAAGGGCAGAGATAGTTATTAAAGAAGTGCAGATTGTTATCTGCCATTGCATCTTGTTATGTGCTGAAGATTGTATGATTTGGCCTCATTGTAAAGAGAATTGTTGCTCTATTTATATATATAAGAGAGATCTTTGTTGCTGGGTTTTTATCCCTCAAGAGGAGGGTTTTCCTAGGGTATCTGCTGTGTTATTTTGTCTGATTTTGAGTTAATTTTCTATGCAAATAATCTGTTTAATTTGTAGCAAGTTTATACTTGAAGAAAAAAATTCAGCAATAATAAACATTTCCACATAACCCCAAGAGAGAAAATAGGCAAAAAAGTACTCAAAATTCATTGTGCAAAAGAATAGATAAACATACCATTAAGATGATACAAGATATACCCTAGGAAACCCTCATGAGGTAAAAACCCAACCTCCAAAAGCATCCACACTCAATAGATTATTCAAAATGAAACATTACAATACACTTCCAAAGTCTTTATGAATACTTCTAAAACATCAAGCTCCTCCAATCCATTCTCCATGTGTCCAAGCATAATGGGTAACCATGCAACCACACATCCCATGCCATGTTTCATCTATGCACTCTACAAGAGAGCTCAATACAACTGATAAGCACCCTCAACAACTAAATATGTGCTTGCTTTTATAGAATTAAGCTCACACAAATACGACTATGGTATTTGCAAAGTCATGTGTCTCAAAAACCATTGAACTCCAAAATTAAATCTCTTATATCTCCCACACAAAATATCTAACTAATGTCCCATGCAACTTTATAAATGGACCCAAATAAATATTTAATGTGGCTAAACACATCTCCAAAGATGCATCACATATAAATATTTATTTTCTTGTGCAACTTATACAACACCCTTTTTCCTAATAGTTAGTGTTGAAAATATATTCGATATAGTAAATACATCATGTTTTTATGATTTGAGAATTTGAAGACCCAAAGACAACCTTAAAGTCTTATGTATCTGAGGTTGACCATTTTGGCATAGGATGTCCAAACTCATCTCTAATAACTATATTTGACTTAAGCATTGTAATGATATACAACATCGAATGTTATACTTGTGCTTTACATGTGTATGCTATGTTAACATAACAAAAATAGTAATGCAAAGGAACATTAAATTTGATGAGGTTGCAAAATAGAAACAAATGAGAAATGGTTTTAACATATACACATAAATTTCACACTTTATATTATTAATTCATAATATATAAAAAATAAACATAATTCTATATTCTATTATTTATATGCCTAATAAGGAGCATTAATTCATAGAAAGGATGTAATATCCCACATAGGATATTGCCCTAAATTTCTGATTTTCAACTTCTGACATCTACCCTAATTTTCTGCATTTTTGTTTTATGCTCAAAACCATAGATTCCGATCTGATTTCCTGATTGCAATCAAACAAAGTGAACACAAAAGCAACCAAATGATCCAATAACAAAGCAATTACAAATCCTTATGATTATATCTTTAAACATGAACTTATCCAACCAATCAATTTGCACATATAAACATGGAACCAAAATTTGTTTTTCTGAATTGAACAATTGCTGCTATAAATCAGAATTCTGAATTTTGCAAGTTATATTCAAAACATAGGCCAATCAAGCCCAAAAATATATCAGATCTCTGCTGTTACTAATCAGACCTAATAGTAGGTTGACATATGCCAAAACAATAGAAAAATGACCTTAGAAAATGATAGGAAAGATCTCCAAGGGCTGCACTCCAACTAGGGCTTGAAGCCCTAGGTCTTCAATCCTCAAAACACAATGGAAATCCACTCCCAAGGATGCGCTCAGGTCTGAATTGTCTGCTGCTCCAAAGAATGATGTCAAATTCGCCACAAAAGCCAACAAACATCCATGAACATCTCTCCCAAAGGTGGTGCTCAAGAATAGGGTTAAACCCTAGGAAAATTGTCAACAATCCACCAAGAGAAATCACCTCCAATGATGGGCGAATCAAGCCTTCTCCTCTGCTGCTCCAGATCTGCAACTAAATCATGCACAAGGACCACCAAAATCACCTCCAATGCTGATCGCTCCACCTCCAATGAGTGGCGCTACAAACAAGGACAATTCCCAATCCAATGATGATCAATCCATGCCCAAGGATTGCCTCCAACAATGATCTCCAAATTTGCAATCTGCTCCTCTTCTCCAAATGATGCCAATGAAGTACAAGTAGACCTCCGTTATGAAGTCTTCCCAAGATAAGATTGGGTTTTCGTCCAACTCACCCTTTATTCTCAAGGTTTTTCGTCCTTGGAATAAGTTGAACAAATCTGAGAAAAGATATAAAAAATCAGGATGCTCAAATGTTTTGCTCTCATCTCCTTTTAAAGGTTCAACTGAGTCTTCTAGAAGAATCTAATTGTAACCTCCTCCAACTTCTAGAAGCACACTTTATTTAATAAAGTGACTTTCTAACATTTAATAAAGTAACTTCATAATATATTTAATAAAGTGAATTTATAATATTTAATAAAGTAACTTTATAATATTTAATAAAGTGACTATAATATTTAATAAAGTGACTCTATAATATTTAATAAAATTACTTTCTAATATTTAATAAAGTGACTTTATAATATATTTTTTATTTGTCACTTTAATTAAATTAATTAAAATAAAGTTATTCTTTTGATATTTATTTAAAATAGACAACTTTAAAATAATTATTATTCCCTTATAACTCCATTATTTAGCTTATGAGAATAAAATAAGCTAAATATTAATATCTGCCATTACTCAAAAAAATGGGGACATTACAGTCCTCCCTTCCTGGAGATTGCTTGTCCCAAGCAATCGATATCTGCATGCCCAACACCAACTTCCAAGATCCCATATCAATCTCATAAATCTGCAAATTCTGCTACCTGAAACACTATGTTGCAAGAGATCTACAAATAACCTCTCCTTATCTGTCCTGGTTAGTAGTGCAATAATTCTCAACGTGTAATCAGCAAACTCACCATCACATACCTTAGTCTTCGCAGAAGACCGTTGTGCTACTCTGAATATCATCTTCTCCAAATCCTCATAAGGATGATGACTCATGATTGGAAGTGAAAACATCATGCAACATGTAAAACCATCTCCCTCATCATGCACAGAACAAGCCTCCATCCTCTTCGCTAACGCTACCCGTGGTGCACCATCTGCCAAAGCTCTCAATACAATCTTCTTCCTATCTATCATGAACTCCAACTCCGCATAAGGAGTACTCATGTTTGGAAATGTAAGCGTTATGCAAGGATAACTCAATGTAGCACAATCTTCATCATGACAATAAGTCTTAGCTGAAATCAAAACATTGCATTCCATGTGCCCTTCCAATAATGATGATCTCATGAAGCAAGGAATAATAAAACCATTATGCAATGCCAAATCTCTTGTGTACCTTGGATCTATCATCCCAATTTCATACTTAGTCATGAAAGATTGGAGATCAACAATATAAAGCCTCTTACTAATGATATCCTCTTGAAGCATTTCAATCACCATATGACTACCAAAATCATGTGAAGATATTGTATCATTGTTTATAATCATGAAATCAACATTTGCATCATACTTGCCAATGGTGGCTCCATAAGTATCATGCACATCTTCAAATCCTGAATGTTCATTCCTTTGAAGTTTGGAATTTTGATGAAGGAAAGTACCTAATTGTTGCCTTTCACGGTCCATGTGACTGAATTGTTCTTGGATATTCTATAGGTGTTGTTTTGCTTGAGCAGCCAACAACTTGGCTTCCCTAGCCCTCCTTAGCCACTCATCACACATGCTTTGAGTCCTCCTTACATCTTCTATGCTATGATGCACAAAATTAGATTGTTTATGGCTTTGATCCATAACCGTTACCTCATACCTAGTCATCAAAACTTGAGTATCAACAAGGTAAGGTTTCTTATCGCTATCATCCTCATATGATTTATCTATCACCTCATGATTATGTGATGATAATGGACTGTTGTTCATAATCAGAAAATCAAAATTATCATCATATCCTTTTGTGGTGTATTCATGTGCATTGACAATAACACCTTCAAGGTCACCCAACTTATCACTCTGCTGAAATGAACCTGTGTTGCTTTCCTCCTTGTTTGTCTCTACTTCTTGACCAATGCAATACTGTTGTTCAAGCTTTTTTGGAAAACCTATAAGCTGCAAATCACAATGAAGCAATTCATCTTTCTTCTTAACTTCCTTTTTCTCTATATTGGTATAATTATTTACCTTAGTGTCAGCTTTCCTTCCCCTTGCAAAAAGAGGTTTTAATATTTTAGGATGTTCTAACAATGTTGTTAGATTCTTCTGATCTTCTTGAGAGACTTGCATAAATTATGTCATGAGTTCCTGCATAGACTTCATCTTTTCCAAACCAACAATCTGTTGAAATTGTAAGATGAGTGTTGGTCATTCAACAACGCAATCTGAAAAAATCATTCACAAATAACCCCTCGGGCTGGCAGGATGAAAGCTCTGATACCAATGTAATATCCCACATATGATATTGCCCTAAATTTCTGATTTCCAACTTCTGACTTCTGCCCTAATTTTCTGCATTTTTGTTTTCTACTCAAAACCATAGATACTGATCTGATTTCCTGATTGCAATCAAACAAGGACAGTGAACACAAAAGCAACCAAATGATCCAATAACAAAGCAATTACAAATCCTTATGATTATATCTTTAAATATAAACTTATCCAACCAATCAATTTGCAAGTATAAACATGGAACCGATTTTCTTAATTGAACTACTGCTATAAATCAGGATTCTGAATTTTGCAAGTTATATTCAAAACATAAGCCAATCAAGCCCAAAAATATATCAGATCTCTGCTGTTACTAATCAGACCTAATAGTAGGTTGACATATGCCAAAACAATAGAAAAATGACCTTAGAAAATGATAGGAAAGATCTCCAAGGGCTGCACTCCAACTAGGGCTTGAAACCCTAGGTCTTCAATCCTCGAAAAAACAATGGAAATCCACTCCCAAGGATGCACTCAGGTCTGAATTATCTGCTGCTCCAAAGAATGATGTCAAATTTGCCACAAAAGCCAACAAACATCCATGAACATCTCTCCCAAGGTGGTGCTCAAGAATAGAGTTAAACCCTAGGCAAATTGTCAACAATCCACCAAGAGAAATCACCTCAATGATGGGTGAATCAGGCCTGCTCCTCTGCTGCTCCAGATCTGCAACTAAATCATGCACAAGGACCACCAAAATCGCCTCCAATGCTGATCGCTCCACCTCCAATGAGTGGCGCTACAAACAAGGACAATTCCCAATCCAATGATGATCAATCCATGCCCAAGGATTGCCTCCAAGAATGATCTCCAAATCTGATTTGCAATCTGCTCCTCTTCTCCAAATCATGCCAATGAAGTACGAGTAGACCTTCGTTATGAAGTCTTCCCAAGATGAGATTGGGTTTTCACCTAACTCACTCTTTATTCTCAAAGATTTTTTTATATCACTACACCTCAAGTACTATCTTAATTGATCAAGAAACATCTATCCACCTTAGAAGTGTCACCTTCATAACCTTATTGGCCATTGGCATAGTAGCAACTCTATGCCACAATCTCACATACTCTAAATATGGTAACCTCTCAAAATATCAAGGTCATTCCTAGACCTAGACATATACCTCAAAGGTTCATTTGTAATGTGCCTACTTATGTACCTTGTTTTGGGAATCAAAGGCTCTATAGTTCGTACACCAACAATAGAGAAACTCCATCCTTACATCTAGGATGAGATCTCTGAGTTCTCATTTAGATCACAACTATTCATTGAGCTTATGCCTTCAATTTAATCCAATAAAAATAGAATGATAACAAAAACATTCCATTTATGTGTTGGTTCCATGCCAATATTAGTGTGCAAACACACACAAAATTACTTAGGGACCATATCATTCCAACATCTCATGTTCACATAGTGGTTGGCTCAAACATGGCTCAAACATACATCATCTATACACAACATGGCTAGCTCTCACTTGTATCACATACACATAATATGACTAGATCTTATACACCTCACAAGTACACATGGTGTTAGCTCAAGAATACTCCACCTATATACAGTGTAACTAGCTCATACATACATCATAGATACACACAATGACTAGCTCAAACATGTCACATATACACAATGCAAAATATTCACATATACTCAATGTGATTAGCTCATGCACCAAACACATACACAATGTGAATAACCTAAACATCACATGTTCACATAGAGCTTGGCCAACAAAAAGGAAGTGGTTGCAACCTTATTGTGAGCATCTTCCCCATTACCCTATTCACCAACATATAAGCCTTTAAGTACATCCAACCAGACAGGGGAATGTCGGTGCATCCAATACTACATAGTGAGTCCCATCCTTTTTCCCAATCCACTACCATTATGATAACAAGCAAGCATCACATACTACTTTTTGTCATCACGAGGAACAAGTATAACAACATGCACACATGATGTCATTCTTACACAAGTACACAATGATTGACTCACACATACATAGTGACCAACTAGCAAGAGGAAGTGGATGTGACCTACTACATGCATCTTCCCATTGCTTAGTTCACTAACACTTACCCTTTAAGTACATCCCAACCAAAAAAAGGAATGTTGGTGCATCCCATACTACACCGTGGATCCCATTTTTTTTCTCAATTCTTTGTTACCTATGATGACAAGAAAGCATCCCATACTACTTGCTATCATCATTGGCTAAGGTGTAAGTGTAACAACATACATCACATAAGGATATTAATAAGATTCTCACAACCCATTGAATCATTTGATTCAATAGATTCCTAACATTTATCACCTCCATGCCACGAGCAAAAGTTAGTCCAACCTAGTATGAGGTAGCTCCTAGCATCTATCACCGTCATGGTAATAGTGAAAGCTAGCTAAGCCTAATCATACCATGGGTAGCTCCTAGCATCTATCACCTCCATGCTACTAGCGATAATCAATTAAACCCTAAGATATGGTGGTTGGATCTTCGCATCTCTCACCTACACAATATTGGTGACAGTCAACTAAACTTCTCCTATATCATATCATGGATAGTTCCTATCCCCCTTCACTTTCATGCTACTGATTAAAGTCAACTAATCCTTAAGATATGACAAATAGCACCCAACATCTATCACCTACAAGGTACTGATGATAGCCAACTATTTGTACCTATATCAAACTTGGCTCTGACATGTGGGATCATCTTATATCCATGTACACATAATCCTGATATCACAAGGATTTACAAATACTAGTCAAGTTGACCCAATTATATGCCACATAAAGTGATTGATAAACCTATACACAATGTCCTATAGGTCTTGAGGGAAAATTACCAACACATAAGTAACACATTGAACCTACATGAGCTGGCCTCTATCCAAACATATATACATAAACAAAATCCAACTCATAAAATAATCAAGTCCATTCACTTCATTTAATTGCTACTCAAAAACCCATTTTTTATTACAAAAACTAAACCCACCATAGTAATAGTAAACAATATCTTACTTCTGACTGCATAACATTATTGTAGGCTTCCAATTATAAAGCTTGGAATACCATTATCCACCCAACAAACATAAAGGTAAAACATCATCCATATTTGGTAATACCTACTACTAGTTCCCCTCATTTGGCAAAGGCATTCATAAGGAATTTCACCCTAACTAAACATAGACCTAGACACATATTTTGTAAGATCCTCACCAAATTAAATTCCAAATTTTTTACAGTTTTACCATTTCACTTGGCTTTTACTTCATCAAACAGTTTGGCTATGACTGTGATTCTCAATTTAGTATTTGACAACACTTGCAACTTGTTCCATTCTTCAAACATTATTCTCAGGGATCATATTTAATTCAATAAACACTAGATTGGCAAGAGATATATTCCTTTATTCTAACAATAACCTTGTATCTGCTATAAATAATTAAAATTAAATATTATTTCCATATTAAAGATGCATATATTTGTTGACCTGTAGGTTGCTTCTCCAAATCAACTATTGCTAATATGCCCAGCTACATGTAGCGATTGGTCTTGAGAAATTGCTTTACTCAATAGTTTAATCCCTTTAGCAGCCAACAATAATCTAGATGCCAGCAAGGACTGTTTCATGTACCTACAAAGGACCTCTTTCTTGTGCAAAGTTCAACCATCATTCCCACGCCTATCTTCCTATAACATCACTTCCATATTATTGCCCAAAGATGAGCTGCGACCCACTTCTTATCCTCCACACCTTCACCAGGGGAAGTCATCCCTTCACCAACCTTTGTCCACCTTCAAAGAACCGCAACACTAAGGGAGTCATCCATTTCACTAGTCATGCTTTCCAACCTCCAATACTTATGCTACCTTTTCCATGCATTGACCAACTCCAAAGGAAATTTCAAAATACATTGGTAATTATTCATTTTTTAATGGATCCCCCATAAGTTGCGCTATTGGGAAATTGGTGGGTTCTCCTTCGCTTTCCTCTTCATCCAACATTGATGGTATGAACGGCTCTCCAGCTTGGTCAGCGACGTCAACAAGGTTGGTGTACGCTTCATCAAGGAGCGGTAGGTGTCGTGCTATTTCTTCCCACTCTCCCTTCGTGGGTTTTCTTGTCATGAAAGTTCTTTTTCTCTCCCGACTATAGCTTTTGCTTACGCTTCAACTTTTGCTCTTGGGTGGACTCAGGCTTTCCCTCAAAAACCCTTCACCTTCTTCAACTTCACCCCTCAGTCATCTCCTTCATTCTCTTTGTTCAATGAACCTTTTATATCGCCTAATCTCTTGATCTTGACCACATTGTGGTCTCTTCCCACCTTAATTGGGGTCTAAGGGCATGAATCTCTCAAATCTAACCCAATTTTTTTAAGGCAATGGTACCAAATGTTTACTGCTTTTTCTAATAAATTAAATACATGAATTAATAATAGAGATGACAATGCATACCAGATACATGCATAAAATATATCTCTATTCACACATGAAATTATTATAGAAGAAGACTAGAGATAGTCAGCCAAGGATCAAAGTCGATCTAACTAGATCATACTACTCTCCTTGAAAATACACAATCTATTTATAAAGCACCCGACCGTTGCCAAGAAGAACACAACCGTCAACCAACTGACGCTTATAACTTCTTTGTTGGTTATGCGTTTTATCCACCGGTTACCACGAATAAAATGTCCCCATCTATCCTCTTGAAAAACCTTGCGTTATGCTAGATTCGCGAGAAGATCATGTAAAGTTCCAAGGTTTCTTTTGTCAGGTCTTGACGTGTGGATAAGCTCAATGGGCATTGTGATTTGCTGGTAATACACAAAGGGACTTATGTTAAAGAATTCTTCACAAGTTTGGGACTTAGACGGATTTATCATTAAAGGCTTCTTCAATTGGGACTTTCAATTTGAATCTCAAAAAAATTGCAAAAGATAAGGGTTTAGAGGATCTATTCTATGCCTAAGAATTTAAGAGACAGTAAAGATTTGGTGAAAGGAATAAACACGCTTTGTTTCGCCTCCCTGGGACAACTACGCAAAGTGGGTGCAATCTTCAAGGGGTGTGATTATAATTTTCAAGCCTCGACTGAGAGCAAAGCTAAGCTTCCACAATTACAAGCTCAGGCTAACTTTACGCATCGAATGCAAATCATCCATCCGAAGAAAGTATGGGCAATATTTCACCATTTAATCTATACGATCAATCTCGCATTCACTTAACCAATATTCAAAGCAAATTCTACTTAATTTAATTCTAACTCTAATCTATGGTAGAAGAAGTTATGCAACCTTGCTTACTACTTGACAATAAAAGTGATTCAAAGCAAATCATGCATAAGAGCTTTAATTATCAAAAATAGT
>VDFB02332967.1:0-16295 GCA_007258455.2 Sequoia sempervirens
GGGCATTGTATCTCATTTTGGAGTGGGAGAAGTCAGATCTGGAGCTTGGGCATGCGTATTTGCTTGATTTCACCATTTCCGGCTGTCAAACTTGCTAATTTCTTTAATTAAATAATCTGGAGATATTCTGGTATGTGTATCATTTGCAATCTATTTGTCACAGTTAAATAATGCAATCTACACTTTCATTTTGAAGAAAATAGTGCAAATTTACATTTTATGAGCATTTATGATGTGCGCCCCTTCTCTTCTGTCTATCAATCTTTCTCTAAAAAACTAAATAACACTTAAAGACTTAAGAAAAATTGGGGGTTTGAGTTGAGAGCCAGCCGGGCTCATCACAGTGGTATCAAAGCGGTTTCCTGCCATCCTATTGGGTAGATTGGACATTTGAATCAGTTAGTTAATCATGTTTACTTCAAGTACCCAGAAGCAGTGGGACAAGAATATGGAGAAGCTTAAACAAAGTTTGAAAAGGTTGGATGAAAATCAAAAAAGGATGAATGAATTGTTTTCACACCCTGCAAACATAGACAAGGCAGCATGGTATATGGCATCCATCTTCAGATCTACATCACAAAACAAAAGTGAGAAACATGAGGCCTCTACAGGTGAAGTATCCAGAAATCTTTACAATGAATTTTCAGCAGCTAGTGACCAGCATACAGCTGATCCTATGGAGAACAAAAAACAGACCTACATTGAGGAAGATGTTGGGCACAGAACACTTCATGATGACAACAAGACTGGAGAAGAGCAAGTGATGTTTGAAGAAAAACCAATTGTATTAGAGCAGCCACATGAAGATAAGTTTTCTTGTGATGCTTCATCAGCAGAAATGTATGAAGATATGGCTTCAACTTCTTTTGAGACATCCTATGAGGTACATAGCAGCAGTACCTTAGATGTTGATGACAACACACATGATGCTGTTGATTATGAGGTGAGTGATGCACATTCAACTTCATGCTATAGTTCAGATTTGGATGGAGAACAGGAAGTGATTCAAGAGGGATTTTCCTCTCCACAGTACTATCAGGGGTCAGAGTTACACAGTTTTGATCAGCATGGTGTTGTTGTTCAATTTGTGAACAACCTTTTGTTTGAGGTGGACGCTACTATGACTTATGATAATCCACTATTTGTGTTGGGCGCTGATCACACAGTGGACCCTAACCGTGAGATGTGCAAAGATAGTGATGTTTGGAGTCCTTACAGTGTACCAGGATTTCAGACACAACTCACGGAGGAGTTTACAGGTGTGTACACGATGTTGAGCGCACACTACTTCACCTTTGATCCACGTGTACATGAGTTATATCAGGTGCACAATCTTGATATGCATGTGTTGGACATGTTGGATGATAGCATATCTTGTGCAGAGGTTGGAAGCAAGTATTGCTTGCAATTTGACTTGCTTCCTCATGAGTATTTTGCTCCTATGGCAGACAACACTGAGATTGACAGGGTACAGCATGATGATCCAACCAATCAGATTTGGGAGTTACAGGAGGCAGTTGATGACAGTAGGGACATTCCACGACACTATCCTTGGGATCCTGGTGGAGTGGTTGATTCTTTGCTGTTGAGATTGCTTGCGGAAAAGCAATTTCAGGGAGGGCGGACTGTAATGTCCCCTTTTTCGGCATGATCATGTTTGATGGTGGTTAGTCTATTACTTAGACTCTCATAGGCTAACAGGTTGGGATAGAGAGTCAGTGGCATTATTTGATGAGTTTTTTCGTTCTCAGTTCAGAGCCCAGTGACTGGTTCACAACAGGAATTAGCAGTGCAGGAGTTGACAGCTTCTGACGGCACAGGATTATATGATGTTTTGAGTGAGTTATTGGTTTTTAAGTGATTTAAATATTAATTGATTAACATTTAATTATAAAGTCAAATTGACTTTATTTATTTTTAAATCACTTAAATATTCTCTAAAAGTGATTTAATATTTTAATCACTTCAATTGATAAAGTGCGCCCAAGTATTTAAGTCAAATACTATTAAAATGACTTAAATATAATTTAAAAGATTAAATTATGAGGAAAGGCGTATCTTTCTTGGAATTCGTGCCTTTTGCATAAAAGGGCATTTTTTGGCAATGAGAAACTCACCTTTTGACAATTTCAACTTTGCCTTGTGCTATTTCCTGTGCATTCTCCTGTGATCAGGGTTTGAACAATTTTCCATTGAAGAACGACGCCTCTTCAGTGTTGAGCACTCTTGAGATTGTGAAAGATCAATCGAATCAGTGCAGTTGAGAGCTTCATTTAGAGGTTCTACAGATTCAGACAGAGAACATATATTGAGATTTCATGTTGTTTGCAATAAGAAAGGGTTTCTTCCTTGTGGCGCATCCTTCTTCAGATTCAGAGGCTTCTAGCAGGATACTACCTATTCTTGCCTTGGCCGTACGGCTTACCTTGGGATTTGTGCATTCTGGAAAGGCGAGTGAAGGAAGTAATTGAAACGCCTTCCTCTTTGCTCCTTTTTGTGCTTCTATCTTGGCGTCTACCTCTACCAGGGCATTGTATCTCATTTTGGAGTGGGAGAAGTCAGATCTGGAGCTTGGGCGTGCTTATTTGCTTGATTTCATCATTTCCGGCTGTCAAACTGGCTAATTTCTTTAATTAAATAATCTGGAGATATTCTGGTATGTTTATCATTTGCAATCTATTTGTCACAGTTAAATAATGCAATCTACACTTTCATTCTGAAGAAAATAGTGCAAATTTACATTTTATGAGCATTTATGCTGTGCGCCCCTTCTCTTCTGTCTATCAAACTTTCTCTAAAAAATTAAATAACACTAAAAGACTTAAGAAAATTGGGGTTTTGAGTTGAGAGCCAGCAGGGCTCATCACATGATGCCACTGCCAAAATTAGACTTACTAAAAATAGCTAACTGCTATAAATAGTAAGTTCACATCAAAACAACAGAAAGCCAAACTAAACACTGAATTGCAAAGGATTGAACTGCTGCTAGACAGATACTGCCAAAAGATAGACTTGCTAAAAATAGCAAACTGCTATAAATAGTAAGTCTACACAACATCCTTTGAACGCCAACTGAGCAGTATCTGAAAGAGGAAACCCTAATTTTGCACAACTGAGTAGCCTACGGATTCTCGGAAATAGGCTAAATCCAAATGAAGAGCGTATGGCCAAAATGGGGACATTACATTTGCTGTACAAGTGTCTGCCTTGCTGCACAAGACTATACTTTTGCTTTGTAAGACAAAAAAACACCTCAAACAATTTTGTTGAACCATCCAGATTCCAAACCAATTTGTTGTTGATGAGTGATTAAGACACCAAGATGTATATGATGATTTAGTATAAAACTCCAAAGTGAGCGTGCAAAGTTCCAAAGAGGTTGTGAAGAGCCCAACTGGCTCCAACTCAACCACTAATGTTTAAACTGTCTTGTTTGTGTTTTTGAAGGTTTTGATGAATTTTAAACAAGAAATATAGAGGTGCGCCAAGCATATAATGTTGCTAAAACTTAAATTAAAGCAATATTATGGAAACTGCAATTGTATTCAGTAGTAAACAACTGCTACAGATAGATTGTAAGCAATAGACATACCCGGAAACCTCCAGATTAATTAAATAAAGCAGATTTGTACATGCCAAGCAAGAAATGCTAAATCTGGTAAAAAACAACATCCACCTCCAGATTTGATAATCAATTTGAAGGGACATTCAGGGTGGAAATCATAGAGTTTTGGAGATTGTTGATATTCTCAGTTTCTATTCAAACGCTTTTAGAACTGCATTATTGCACATTATGAAATCCAGGTATGATTCTAATGCACTTTCTTATGATTCTAATGCACTTTCTTAAGCTATAATCAAATATGAATTTTAATTTTCATGCAACTGTTTGGAATTGGTTGTTTTTGCAAATATCTATATTTTGTATTTCTTGGTAAAACCCCAGATCAGAGGGAGTTATTATAACTCGGGAGTTTGGGAGTGTATTGCATTTCAATTTGGAGGTTCACTGGGCAATATTCATTACAATACTGCCTGTAATAGCAAGAATTTGGTCCATACTCAGACCTGCAGCTGTCAACTTCATCCCTGTTTGGAGGTTGAGGGTTGTTGCCAGTGGTTTCCTTGATGATTGAGCTTGTAACAGCCAAATAACAGACCTTCCATCACTCAGAAATCTATATGACCTCTAGCAGTACTTCAACTGAGAATATCAGACTTTCATTACTCTTGTTGACTCCATTTCTGAGGTATTTACTTTGGTTATTCCTTGAACTTGTTTATCAATCATTTGGGAATGTTATGGAATGATTTATCAACATTTTAATTTGTATCAGCAATGTAAGAACACTAATATTTTATATCATACTTTATGACAGCAGTGTGTTCGATAAATGCAAGTTATGTTGTGATCTTTATTGGCATTTTTTTTTTAAAATTAGGGGTGGTTATTACAAACCACATCTATTTTGAATCTACATTTATGTTAACCAGAGGCTTGAAAAATATTCCTCTCTTGCTCTATATATATACAAATATATATACATCTATATGTATGTATATATTTTTATATGAATACATATGTATTTATATATATGTAATTATGTATATAAATATATATATTTTTATATGAATACATATGTATTTATATATATATATAATTATGTATGTATGTGTATATGTATATATATATGTGTGTGTGTGTGTGTGTGTGTGTGTACGTGTGTATATATGTATACACACATACATACATACCTACATATATGCAAAGCAAGAGAGGAATTGAAAAACCTTAATCCTCAATAAAATGAAAAACAAAGACAGATCAACACAGATGATAATGGAATACCTAATGAGGACCCATTTTGTATTCACTTGATATCAAATTATATTGTATTACAGCGTATTTTAGTACTAAATAATGCTAATAAAACCTTTATAACTCAATACACATAGGTAGTTGACACTGGAAGGTAAGAACCTTGTCAACACAGATATTTGTTCTATGGCAACATATAATGCCAAAACAATGGGATAAGCTTACCAAATCTAGTCATCTTTGAATTTCAAAATTTTTTCTGTAGCTTCCTCTCCTTATCATATGGCCAAGGGCTCTACAACAAGGTAACATTGTTTATCACTTCTTACAATAGATTCGCAGTCCTATGATCTTTTTAAAATGAACAAATGTTCAAAGCACTGTTTTTCAACAGATCAGCTATACAAGTGGACATTATTATACCAACACAACATACTCATATCAGTACTAGTGATAAGACTGTGCAACTTATCCCATTTAGTAATTTGTTTGTAGAAAGACTAAAATATCTTCTCATGCCTATATTTTATTTCATTATTTAAGAGTGTTTTTCCAGATTAAAATAAACTAGTTTGGATTTTCCTTTGTTGTCATATCGTGACCCATTAATATTTATACTCTGATCATTTTCAATTGCTTAAGGAACAAAATTAATTTTTAGAAACTACAAAGTGCAAGATCAAATGAAGATAATATCAAGGAAAAGGTCATTATTTATAATCAAACTCCAAGGGACCCAATTTAAATGATAGATTGTCATCGAGGTAACATCCACTAAGTAACAGTTGCTCATTTAAGGGTAGCTGAAGAAATCTGAGAAGACATCAATGTCAATCAAATGAAAAATAAAAGGACTAAAATCACTTGATGTTAATATGATACATACCTTTCCCATCAACTGACTGGTTTCATAGAGATATATATCCTCTTGTGAATCCACATGTTTGTCACTATCTTCTTTAGGGTTATCCCATAGAACATCTTCAGGCAAAATCTGTATTGAGATGTGATTAACAAGTCGAATAAATTAGAATTTTGATGAATTCAACAATTTAAGAACTTGATAGGATTAATAGAGCAAGCATAATACCTCATTCAAATTCAACCACTCATACAACTTTTCTTCCACATGCAAGAGTTCGTGTGCCCCCTGGTAGATAATAGATGATAATTAGAATTCAAGGATGAAAATGGATATTTTTCAATTAATTAGATAACTCCTTAAACATTGACCAAATAAAAGAAAATTTGGAAATTGAGAGCAGTTTTTGATCAAATACAATTATGTTTTACTGAAAAATGACATCATTTTACAATAACAATTTGGTAATAGGACAGCTTAAAACACAAATTCCCACCTCTGGGATGGAAAAGCCCGTTCAATAGAGGATATGGAGACTTTGTTTATAGACACATCCAATAGAAAATTATAACTAGGTAAACTTTGCATAAGGATTTTCTATGACATCTAGACAAAGTAACAGAACATAGCTATGTACTCAGAAGTTCCTTTTAGAGAGTGAGGCCATGGTCATTCAGATGGATTGGCACAGCGAATGCTGATTTTTTGCTCCTTCCTAGTTAAGCATTCTTAGTTCCACGGCTGAGAATTTGAGGGGTCCAATCTTCAGAAAGCTGAGTAGCCTCCTGATAGCACTGGATATAATTGGCTGCATATCTTTTGGGGTTTCTAGTTAAGTGTTTTATTATATGACATCTGAAAACCTGTATTTGGCTTCTCATTGGAGAGTATTTGCTCAATTTCTTTGATTTGGATTTGAAGCTACAGATAGTTTTGTTGAAGAAGCCGGGTAAGCTCTATTAGATGCTTCATGAAATTTTAAGGGCTGACATAGACAGAAATCTTGAGAAGAGCCATGGAAGGCATGCTGATGTGTCATGTGAACAACATGGCTGTTGTACAGAGAAGATTTGTCCTCATCTTCAATCCTTATGGTTTGGGTGATTTGTTACTAGCAGCAAACTGTGTGTGAACAATGGGACTTCTCTTTGAATAATTGATTATTTATGTTAGTTGCTCTGGTTCCTTGGGCCTTTAATATGTTTATAAAGGTTTTGTGGAGACCTAGACACACTTGCACTTGCAATTTATGCTATCACCTTTAACAATTTTTGGGAGGATATACAGTCTTTTCCTCTGCTGCATTTTTGTTGGCGTAAAATCTAACACCTCTGGAGTGCAGGTTTGTACGGACAGCTATGTACACTACGCAATGAGTGCTCTTCAAATTAGGAGGGGAAGCTCCCTCGTTGTGCTGGAATGCATGGAAAAGAAAAGTAATCTAAGTCCTATCTTTTTGTTCTCCGCTGGAAGAGGCACAAGGTTAAGAAAACCAAGAACGTTGCAGCTAAGGATTTTCTGGTTTCGCAGATTATTAACTACAACTAAGCTAACTACTTTAAATCTATCCAGTTTCCTCAAAAGGCAGGCATGAGGAAATGGAAGCGAGATTTGACTATCCCGAGGGCGATAAGCAGTTTAGATTCTCTTGAGGGCAAGGTGAAGCATCTATCAGCTCAATCTAGACAAGTTTGTGGGCACAAAACAGATTTGAAAATTTACCATGACAATCTTATGGGAAACCCTATGTGGCATAACACTTGATCATAATAGTAAAGACTCATAAAACAGATTTATCATCACAATCTCACGAAACCCTATGTGGCATAACACTTGATCGTAATGATAAAAGATTCACAAAACAGATTTATCTAAACTATGGGAAGAATTTACCACGCCAATATTATGAAACCCTATGTGGCATAACACTTGATCAAAATAGTAAAGACTTCACAAAACAGATTTATCATCCCAATCGCATGAAACCCTATGTGGCATAACACTTGATCAAAATGATAAAGATTCACAAAACAGAAAGAATTCACCATTACAATTGCATAAAACCCTATGTGGCATAACAGTTAATCGTAATAGCGAAGACACATGAACAAATACCAAAAGAGCAATATTGAGGGCAAGGTAGGCGCAACATATATTTCTCTCAAGCAAAAGTTAATTACAAATGAGCAAAAACTCTTATTTATATACATCAAGATTAGCGGGAACCTAAAGAATACCTTGTGTTAACTACAGATCTCGCAAATGCATGCAGAATTGTTAGTAAACCTAATGAAGTAAACTATACAGTTAATTAAGCTACCATCGGTTAGCAGGGTACAAATAACCTAAAATGGACCATGTGCAAGCATGCGTCCTTATTTAAAGAAAAGTTAACTGGCCACTACCTTCAGTTAACTGGAAACCCTAACCCTAACTCTTGTGTTGATAATTCCAAGAATGAGATAAGCATGTGTTAAGTCAGCAAGTGAATTGAAGACTAAAAGTCGAGTTAACTGCCACTCAGGACTCAACCCTTGAAATCATTTGCGGAGTTCAAGCTGGCGAATCCTCCATGTCAACTTTCGGTCTAACGCCGACCAAGAACTTATCAATTACTTTGTCTTCCGGCACTCTGACGCTGTCCAAAAATAATAATCTGCTTCTTCAATTCTTTGTCACTTTCCTTGACTGTATGCATACATTCTTTAACATTTTCAGTCGCCTTCTGAAACTGGCTGAAATTACTGAAAATGTGATCAGAACCTCCATCAAGATATCATAAACATGCTTCTGAAACTCAGTTTGTACAACCTCGAGATCAGCGTAGGTACCATTTTCACGAAGACAATTGCACAAGATCTGAGTGACTTTGGCGGCTCCGTAAATGGAGTAATCTCTGTTTCTTTTGCAGCCTAACGCTTCATTGTCAGCTGCTCTGATGAAAACCTAAATTAAGACCGACTTGGTCTTGAATTGATCCTAGTTAGACATATGCGAAAAACTTGCCCGTTATTTGTGAACCGCGGCTATGTTCTAACTTTAACTTTACAGAGAGGCTAACAATGAAGCACTTAGTGAAATTTAAAATAGCATGTCGAAGGATAATTTTCACCAAAATTGAGACATGGGTTTTCGTCTAGAAAATGATTCCAAGACAACCCACAATGTCAAAATTGTGAAAAAAGCGCCGTTTAACTGCTTGTCTGAAAACTTTTCGGTCGAGAAGCTACTTGAGAGTTTTTAGAGCTTCTTGGGGCAATTTTCTTGAGAAAATCTAGAACATGGGTTTTGTGCACAATGGAATTCTGAACAAACCCAGATGATGCAATTTTCAAAAAGATGTGATTTTATCCCACATGCAAATAAATCTTCGGAAAAAAGCATAGAGCTTCAGAATGAATACTACGGGGCAATTTTCTCGAAAAAATCTAAGACATGGGTTTCTTTAGCGTGCTGAAATATATGCAAACCGGATGATCAGAAAACTAGAAAATCTTATTTGAATTTCTTTGACATGCGAAGAAGTACCTAAGATGAAATAGAAGAAATAAGGCCAGGAAAGATAGAAAGTTTTGCTTGTTACGCCACGAGAAGAATTCATCCAATCTCTTTTAGACTCGATGAAACCTGCATGCAAAGAGAAAATAAAGTCTAGAATCGCCTTCCTCTAAACAATCTGAACTCGTTGCTTCGAAGAACACTGAATTCGGACACCTGTAGCACCTTTAGCTTGCTGGTCGCTCAAGAAGAATATGAACTTCAGAGCAAAAGATAATGAAATAATGGACGCCATGGCTGAAATATATAGATTTTCATCTTTGTAAATTCGCACTAAGCAAGGAAACCATGAAAAGTGCGCTTGGCTTCTAATTGGACCTCATTTTAGTTAATTGGAACTTAAATATGCTAATTAAAGCGCCATGCATTAGGGTTTACCTTTCAAGTCTTCAGTTAACAATTTCATGTGACTTTGACTTCAGTTAGCAACCTATAATAAATTCGCCATCTTCAAACTTGCTTTTAGATTCACAAACTTGAACTAAGGCGACCCTTTTTATAAGTGAAGTTTAGCCATAAGAATTCGCCACATTCATGCAATAAATATTCTAAAAATAGGGACCCTTTCATGACTTCAGTTGGCCTTCAAGACTGCGCCAACTTCACATGCTTTAATCAATAAAATCTAAATATAACAACCCTTTTGGAACTAAAGTTGCCATTCCTTGAAAAGTGCGTAGCTTCACAAATTCATGCTTCATCACTAAAACCTAAATATGGCGACCCTTTTCATAACTGAAGTTAACACTCAAATGCACCTTACTTCACAAATTAATGCTTCATCAAAATATGGCGTCCCTTCTGAACTTCAGTTGACACTCTTTGAAACGCCATCTTGACTAAAACTTCACAATTGCAATCAAATTCACCATGCATGTGGACTCCAGCTGACATTCACTGATAATCTTCAGTTAAGTGAACATGCAATCAAGTTAACTCAACATGCAAGATAGTTAACTGAACATGCAAACTAGTTAACTCGACATGCAAACTGAAAGATCACTCCACATGCCAACATATGAACTGAAGATGACAACCCAGAAATCGTTTAGTCTAACTGCAGCCAGAACTCCAGTTAAGGCGTCCATTCAACTCACTTTCGAAAATCCAACTTTGAACTCTCAAACGAATTCCAGACTTAGCCAAATTTCATGAAAATTTAAGCTAAAACCCTTGTCGGGACCTCTGTTCATCCTCTGACACCAGTTGACTGACTTCTCCGATTGACTGGCTGACAGGTGCATTGCAAAGCTGAGTAAAAACAGATCAAAAGATATCTTGAGACTGCAAACCATAAAACTGACATCTAAAGGCTCAAAAATCCAAGCGCCTTTTTCAAAAGCTGCGCTTTTCCTCAGACTTAGTCAAATTTTGACTTCTGCATTTCGTACGAAGGGAAAAATAATTCCTTCATAACTTCTGTTTTACCAATTTTTAGGACTGGATCTCAGGTTCACTGCGGAGCTAACTTCATTCCGGACGACAGCTGCAAAGGCACATTTCCCCAGAAAACATCATCTGAGGGATGAAAAACAAGGGCGCCTTTTTCAAAAGTTGCTCTTTTCATTCCAGACTTAGCCATTTCTGGAACTGACCAAAATAATATAAAACTTCGACGGCAAGCTGCTGAGTCATCCTCTGAACTGACGGAGATAGGCAACGGAAAGCTAAGCGTAACACGGACACATTGAATATCTGAAACCATCAAAAAGAAAGCATTAAAGGCCTGGAAAGCTTAGGCGCCTTTCTCAAAATGTGCTCTTTTGCTTTTTCCTTTGATACTTTGACTAAGATTTGACCCCATGTTTGACCTTTGGTTCACTGACTTCAGCAACTCGGATTCACCCACTGACGGATGCGTCGCGAAGCTCGAACAAACGTGAGACAAACATCTTGGACGGTATTCAGTCAAAATCCTTCATTTGGCACCTCAAAAACAAGGGCGCCATTTTCAAAAGCTGCTCTTTTCTCCAGTGTTAGCCAATTCTTGTCTTCATCTCGTTTTGCGTTGTATCCACCGCAACTTGCTCGAAACAGGTCCGTTTGACAGGCTTGATAGCTCACTGTGAAGCTGACGTGATGCCGGACGAATGTCTGCTGGAGGTGACAAACCCTAAAAACAGGATCTGGGCCCCTAAAAGATAGGGCGCCTAATTGAAAAAGTGCTCCCCTCTCCAGAGAGAAAATTTTGGCAATTTCCGTTCAGATTTTCATTTTTCTTAAATCTCTTCAGTAACAGACTGACATGACACTGACACCAACTCCATATTTAAAAACCCCAAAAACAACTTTCTGACATCACTTTAACAGGATTAAGACTCAATTAAGCAAAATGCCTTAGTGAAGCAAAAATTTTGGTTTTGGGTACAACAATTTTTATGGATATTTGTGTTCCAAGTCCCTATATATCTGTTAAAAGGACCTCTCAAAATCATATCCCTCATGGAAAATATTCAGAGATGATCCAAGACCTAAGAAAATTTCCAAGTATGCATCAATGTTGATGTCATGATCATGATGCTAGAACCCTAACGAGAGTGATATAGAAAGTTCATGTAAGCTTATTGGGGAAAAAAAATTCCCCAAATGTTGACCTTGGAAGCTGTAATTATCATCTTTGTCATCAACTGCTGACCATTTGGCTTTAAATGTTGAAGAATTCCCATGTTGAAATGCATTGCTGGCCACTGACTCTAAACACTGCTTAACCTTAATAAGTACAAAAAAGTGTCTAATATGATTACAAATCTTGAAAAGAATGATCTAAAGATCCATGCATATTCCTATACATTTAAGATTAGCTCTGGTCGTATGGCATCCTCCCTAAATTAATTGAAAGTGAAAGAAAGTAAGAAATGAAATTATATGAGGGTAAAGGGGTGTATGACAGTTAAAGTACATCTTGAAAGCAGAATGAAATGGAACATTTTCCATAAAAATATGTAAGTATGCATTGAAAATGAAGAGGCCCATGTCTATTGCAGAAAGGTGCCTAGTATTAGACATGACAGAAATGGACAAGTTGGGATGAAGGATATTAAGGAATCAGTGAACAAGAAAAACATAAGTGAAAACAAAGTAAGAAGGAGCAGTTAGGAATAAGTAACAGGTGAGGGTCACGGTACAAGATAAGCAGGTACCATAAAAAGAAAGACATTGTTGAGAAAGTTTATACCATAGTTTAAAATTTTGGACTCAGCAATTACTCAACTGACTCAAAAAATTTAAAAACTTGGGACTTTGCAAAAATGTGGGGAAAAACTTGGCAAGTTTATCAAAAATTAAAAAACTTCTTCAAAAACACGCATATTACTGAATTTATGGAACATATTACTAATATAGATCAAAATTAGAGTTCCATACACACATAGACCAAAAAATGAATTCAAATTTTTAATACATATGAACTTCAAAAATTAATAAAAAAAAAATACAAATCATAAATGACACCTAAAGTTAAAAATGGAAAATGGATAAAACATAGTTTAATTATGCCAAGAGGCATTCTCCAATGGCAACAAGGAGTATCATGTCATGAACGTGTACATAAAAATTAAAACATAGCTGACATTAATTAAAAAAAAAAAACTACTAAGTGAATAAAATAACTCCTAATTAAATAAAAATAAAATAGTCCTTAAATAGTTCTAAAGCAAAATAAAATAACTCTTAAGTAAATAAAAATAAAGTAAACAATGTAAATAAAATAAGTCTTAACTAAATAGAATAAATTTTAAATAAATAAAATAATTCAAGATTGATATCTCTTGGCATTTTTTAGATGGAATGAATTTCAGACATCTATGTTAATTATATATAATATCCCCCCCTATTCTGAGTTTTGTTTTTGTTTAAAATGCTTTTCTAATTTTTCTTTGGTTTTTGCCAGCCAATGCGGATATTACAAATATTTCCAAAATAAATAAACACCAAGCAAATGCATGAAACAAATAACCCAGATTTTACTATTGCTTTAGAGAATACATTGGAATTGTACCCGGATGACAAAATGCAAAAGCTGCAAATCGAAAAATGCATAACCAACAACTGGTAAACTCATGAACTTGGATACCAATCTCAAATGCCTCCAAATCCCACTTCGAAATTGCTGCACAACCTCTTATCTGCCCTAGACGCCAACAATTGATGTGGTTATTGATGCCAAGGTTAGGCATTTATTTGGCCTAGGAACTCATTGGTGGCCTGCTGAAGCTGTACGGCCCCTTGCTGCAGCCGTACAGCCAGCAAAAGGACCCTCCTTGTCCTCAGAAAACAGTGTTATATCTGCCTTAAATCTGCAGGGATGTCTTCTTGAACCCCTTCTCAAATTCTTCGAAACTAGGACACAAATCGATTCAATGAAGCTCAATGATAACCCCTAAATAAGATTATCCAATGAAGTGCCCTTAGGTGATCTTCCACACCTGCAGACACTATCCTTTTCGAGGGATTTCGTCCTTAGAAAAGATGTAGCTTTCAAACAGAAAACCCTTTCTCAGTTCTTGTGATGAGCCCTGCTGGCTCTCAACTCAAACCCCCAATTTTTCTTAAGTCTTTAAGTGTTATTTAGTTTTTCAGAGAAAGATTGATAGACAGAAGAGAAGGGGCGCACATCATAAATGCTCATAAAATGTAAATTTGCACTATTTTCTTCAAAATGAAAGTGTAGATTGCATTATTTAACTGTGACAAATAGATTGCAAATGATACACATACCAGAATATCTCCAGATTATTTAATTAAAGAAATTAGCAAGTTTGACAGCCGGAAATGGTGAAATCAAGCAAATACGCATGCCCAAGCTCCAGATCTGACTTCTCCCACTCCAAAATGAGATACAATGCCCTGGTAGAGGTAGACGCCAAGGTAGAAGCACAAAACAGAGCAAAGAAGAAGGCGTTTTATTTACTTCCTTCACACGCCTTTCCAGAATGCACAAAACCCAAGGAAATCCGTACGGCCAAAGAAAGAATAGGAAGTATCCCTGCTGGAAGCCTCTGAATCTGAAGAAGGATGCGCCACCAGGAAGAAACCCTCTCTTATAACAAACAACTTGAAAATCTCAATATCTGTTCTCTGTCTGAATCTGTAGAACCTTTGAATGAAGCTCTCAACTGCACTGATTCAGCTGATCTCTCACAGCCTCAAAAGCGCTCAACACTAAAGAGTTATCGTTCCTCAATGGAAGAATTGTTCAAACCCTGATCACAGGAGAATGCACAGGAAATAGCACAAGGCAAAGTTGAAATTGTCAAAAGATGAGTTTCTCATTGCCAGAAATGCCCTTTTATGCAAAGGCACGAATTCCAAGAAAGATACGCCACTTTTGGATATTAAAATCTTTTAAATAATATTTAATTCATTTCAATAGTATATGAATTAAATACTTGGGCGCACTTTATCCATTTAAGTGATTTAAAATATTAAATCACTTTTAGAGAATATTTAAGTGATTTAAAAATATAGTCAATTTGACTTTATAATTAAATATTAAATCAATTAATATTTAAATCACTTAAAAACCCATAACTCACTCAAAACACCATATAATCCTGTGCCGTCAGAAGCTGTCGACTCCTGCACTACCAACGCCTGCTGTGAACCAGTCACTGGGCTTTGAAAACCAGAACGATCAAACTCTCCAGAAAGTACCACTGACCCTCTAACCAATCCAGTTAGCCCACAAGGGTCCAAGAAATAGGCTAACACTCTGCAAACAAGATCACGCTGAAAAGGGGGACATTACAATCCGCCCTCCCTGAAATTGCTTGACCACAAGCAATCTCAACAACAAAGGATCAACCACTCCACCAGGATCCCAAGGATAGTGCTGTGAAATGTCCCTACTGTCATCAACTGTCTCCTGTAACTCCCAAATCTGATCAACTGGATCATCATGTTGTACCCTGTCAATCTCAACACCATCTATCACAGGAGAGAGGAACTCATAAGAAAGCAAGTCAAACTGCTAACAACACTTGCTCCCTAAAACCGCACGAGACATGCTATCATCCAACATGTCTAACACGTGCATACCAGAATTGTGCATCTGAAACAGGTCATGTACATGATGACTGAAAGTGAAACTGTGTAGACTCCTGACCATGTACATACTGGGAATCTCCTCAACGAGCTCTGTCTGAAATCTCGATGCACTGACGGAATCTCCAATACTATGATCAACGCTCTGGCCTAAATCAGGGTCAAGAGTAGAATCAGCATCCACCTCAAAGAGTGGATTATCACAAGAGGATGTAGCATCCGCCTCATAAAGAGGATTTTGTACAAACTGAGCCTCATAACTGTACTGATCCCAATCAAACACCTCTGATCCCATGGGACTAGAATCAAAATGATAATCCTCCTGAATCATCTCATGCTCCTCCTCTAAAATCTTCAGTTCTATCTTCTCACCTTTTGTGTTGACGAGAATGATAGATTGCATACTCCCATCCTTAAAACCAGCTTGTTGGTCCGTTAAATCAGCAATGTCATCACCCTCATAAAACCACTCCATTTGTCTATTTGTACCCTTAGGCTTAAGAGGACAATTGTGGTTTTGGTCATAAGGAGCTTTGCAATAGAAACATAGCTTCCTCCTACGCAAATCATTTATTGTCTCTCGGTCCAAAGGAGCTGCAAACTTCCTCTTTTCATCAACCTTTTCTGATTCCTTAGGTTCTGATTTGCTATCACTATAGGATGAAGATGCTTCTGCATTTGAAGTGGACTTACCACGTGAAGTTGTAAGTTCCATGCTACAAGCTTTTCTCATAGCTTCTTGCAGGGTAGGTGGATCGAATGCCTTGATCCAACCTTTCATTGGCTCGAAAAGACCCTCAATGAACAATATGATCAACCTCCTCTCTGAGATTCCTGTCACCATCACGGATAGTCTTTGGAACTCTCCAATGTACGATTCCAAGCTACCCAACTGTTTCAGTTGTGCCAGATCTCTGAAAAATAGTTCTGGATCACATCTATCAAATCTCTCTACCAGTCTATCAGTAAACTCCTGGTACGAGGTAATCCTGTCATGGTGAAGAGTAGCCATGC